>OZJO01011761.1:0-21871 GCA_900406225.1 Acrobeloides nanus | reverse complement strand
ATTCACGGTTGCACATTTATGATCATCAAGATTTTAAAAGACTGAATTTTTAAGCTTTACAACATACCAACATTCAACAAATTTGCTTCACAACGAGTAGCAAGAAGTGTCGAGCTTAAAATTTAAGTGTGATAAATTTGTTACTTTTATGGCTTATATTTATAAAAAAATCGTTTTCTTCGAACAGAAAGTTCTTTTAGAAAATTCTTGTCAAACATAACATACAGATATAATTATTTAGTGACATTGGAAGTAAAAAACATAAACTGAGATCGGGTACATAGGTGGGGACAGGGTCCCAAAATAAGAAGTGGTCTATAAGAAATTTTGGGAACTTATGCACTTTAGCCCCCCCCCCCAAATTGGAGGGGGGGGGCTAAAGTGCATAAGTTCCAAATTTTGAATCAAAATAAGAAGTGATGTATTCATACTAGTTTTACCACTTCTTATTTGAAAAAAGTTCAAAAATAGTTAAAAATGATGATTTTTTGAAGTTAAACTCGTACAGAAATGCGGGGGGGGGGGTGTACACGTGTGGCTGTAACGACCATGAAAGGCCTAATGACAGGATATATCCAATAAAATATACACATGGAAAGCCAATCAAAATCCCCATGCAACAAAAATTATCTTTATTAAGCCACAACAATATAACATCGGTAAATAACAAAACCCGTTATAAAATAACAAAAACAAGTTCAAGACTAGTAATTCTTTATTCAGCCCAAACTTGAAGGTTCTTAAATTCATCCACAAATGAGACAAGCCATTTTTCAGGAATCTGACTTTGGTTATTCGCTTTCGACTTTGCACTTTTCTTCGACTTTACCGGTTCTTTATTTAGCTCAGATAGTTTTGCAGCAACTCGTTCGGTTTCTTTTCGATCGTATAGAGGGCAAATGACGACTTCATTCACATCTTCTTCTCCGGTACTCACGATGACTTTTGGGAAGATTGAAGAGATCTCGTTTTTCACACGAGTTCCAATTTGTTCGTCGCGAGTAACCAGATTCAGTAAGAGGAGGCCTGGAAATAAGGGTAAAATTTTAAAAAAAGTTATCTTTCTAATTTTTTAAATCAATTTTTGTCAAAGCTTGAAAATCAATTTTGAGCTTAAAAATGAATTTACCATCTGGTTTCAGACTATCTCTCATCGACTGTAACACATTTGGAGTTACAAAAACAGATGGTGGACAACTCAAACCGTCTTCATGCATAGAACCAGCTAGGTCAACAAATATCACATCAAATTTCTCATTTTCTAAAACAATTTGGATTTTTACATGCTCCCAAAATACTCCATACCAACACCATTTTTAGCAGTGTTTTCCAAAAACACTAGGGCATCGTCCAAAACGACTCGTAGTCTTTCATTTTCAGCTGGGAGATCAAAATACTCGTGTGCTACACGGATCATTTCTGGGTCGAGTTCGACTCCAATAACATGGCTCTGAAAAATGGGTTCATTTGTGGGCATAAAAATTTTTGGAGCTACACCTGATTAGGTGGGCCACGAACAGAAAATTTTTTTTTCAAAGTTCTAGAAAATGATTTTTTATGTGTATTTTTATTCGAAAAAACGAATTTTTACACCTTTTTAGACCTTGAAAACCACTCGTTAACAACGAAAAATGAGTTTGTTGAGAGAACTCCTGTTGAGAGAAACCCATCGTTTTGCGTTATCCGGGGTGCTCCAGGAAGATAAACTTCGGAGGGGGCATGGGTTGTGACACCCCTTGTGGCCCTAAAGAGGGCCGTTGGGGTAAGTATTAAACCGGACCTTCATGGATTACAGGGATAGAGAACCGAGACTTGGTGCCATTTTCTAGAACTTTGAAAAAAAATTTTTTCTGTTCGTGGCCCACCTAATCAGGTGTAGCTCCAAATTTTTATTATGATAAAATCATAGGGTCAACTTGGTTTTTAAGCATACAGCCAAAATTTCGACTCAAAATTCCTACTTTAGGAAATTTTTCATACAAAAATTTCGCCAATAATCCACCTCCAAGTCCAAGAACACAAAAGTTCATTTTCTCAGAAAACAATTCCTCAAATCCACCATGCCAGTGTTTCAAGGCAGCAATCATGGCTCTGTGATGTGAACAAGTCAATGTGTCAGAGTCGACTTTTCGCGATTTTCCGCCTTTTGTAGCTAAAAATTGAAATTGAAACAAGGAAGCTAACACATTCCGACCTAACATAACACATTCAGATTGTATAACCGAAGCATTTGATAGAAAAATCAATCTCCGATACCACTTCTTACTTTCTTGCACTTCGATTATCGAATATTTCCCGTTGACCGATTCACCCGTAAATTTAGTGTCCTTTCGACTATCGATTTCACCCAGAGAAAAATATTGAATCTAAAAAAATTCGATCGAATAAAGCCAATTTTGACTCACTTGAGATTTACACTTCGGTGGTTTGAATTTCAATGCCACTCCGTTAAGCTCTTGCTGGATACTATCCTTCGACTCATAATTTTGGTCATGAAAGAGCTCAACGACCATTAGCCGATCTTTTTCGCATTGCTCTCTGAGTTTCTCACGACCTTTATTGTTCGAAAATAAGTAGTCGGATTCTCTGAAATAAAACAATTCAAGTAGTGTTGCGCACAGCCTTTTTGTGGCTTGCTGTTAATCTTTTTCGCAAACTTTTTTCCCTACTACTGTAGCTACGGCTCTGCCAGAACGGCGTACCGACACGTGAGGATTAACATTTGAGGACCGACATTGTATTCCATTCCTAGCAAATAATAAGTTTGATGATTGGGAATTATTTATAAAATAATATGATGAAAATTAATAAATTTTAAAATAAAAGGATTTTTTAAAAATCTCAGAATAATCCTCAAATGTCGGTCCTCAAATGTTAATCCTCACGTGTCGGTACGCTGCCAAAACATCTACTAACCTTCCTATAGGTACTATAAAAACTCCATAAGTTCGCAATTCTGTAATCATCTGATTGTCCACAATTTGTAGCTTATAACGCTGTTTACCATCCGGATCACAAATTGTTATGGTTGGCTGATCGGATAGCTTTCTAAAAAACGCGTTCAAAATTTTTTGGCTAATAGACTCAGATCAATTATGAATCGAAAAAAACAAATTATCTCATACCCAGAACATTGATGTGAAAACCAATTAAATTCTTGTTCCGCTTGAATTAGCTTAAGAAGATCTTCCGCATTTGTTACTCTTTCACAAACAACATCTTTGGTTTCATATGGGCTACCGGGCCTTCCAAGAACACCTCGAGCGAATTCCATAGGCTTAAATTTTTTTATGGAAAAATAAACAGAATGCTCAATATTTTTCAAACCCCCAATTGTTAAATCAAAAATTTGAGAAAAATTACCCAAATTTAAAATCAGGGATGCCAAGAACATTTTGTTCAAAATCAGAAAATCTGATCTCAAAAAATCAGATTTTAGGAGCAAAATTCTAATTTTCCATTATACTTCTTAAAAATTTGACAAAATTTCACACCTCAAAAATCAGACTTGACACTGAAAATTCAGATTTTGCCAAATTTGACATCTCAAAATCAGAAAAAAATTCTAAAAAATCGATAGACTTGGCACCCCTGTTTAAAATACTGAATATTTCAGGCTTATAAACAACCATTACCGGAATCATGGGCAATTGCATTTTCAATTTAGTCACGACGAAAATAAACACTGGCATAGAAAAATGTTCTGGATCAGTATTATCACTCTTATAAATTCTCAGAAGAAATTGCTTCCTTAAAAATCGATTTTACAACTCCAAAAAAGTAAACCTGGGTAAGAAGTAGCCAACAAATTTTTGAACAATATGAGCTTGAGCAAGAGTAACCAATAGATAACGTCCTAACTCAGCCATAACTCGCACAATTTCTTCGAGCATCTTGTCTATGGTCGCTTCCATTTCTGGCGTAAAATTCGAGGAAAACAAAGCATCAAAAGTGCCTTTATCAATCACGATATTAAAAGAAGAAGATGGAAGTTCAGTATAAAAATTATTCAGCATTAAAAAAATTGTATAAAAAACCAACCTCGGTTGCAGAGCGACATTCAAAAACCAATTCAGGCCGTTTTTGTCCATTCCGTTGCTGCTGTTTCACAATAACTTTGCTATCAATATCAATACTCCGCACATTTCGATACCCATTATCATACAATTGTTCCGCCAAAATCGAGTTACCACACCCAATTTGTAGGATGGAATCAGCTGGTTTAAGATATTTATCAAACACTCCGGCAAGTTGAACATAATCTCCATACCTGAAAAACTTGAGTAGATATTCTCAAAAGATGAGTTGTTCCAAAAGTTCGCGCGCTTCACTTTTCGGCACTAGGTCATCCCTTACGGTCAATCCTTACCCGTCTTTCCTTATTTCTTACCAGTCACCCCTTACCGGTCTGTCGTCAGTTTCCCCATCACAGAAATATTTTTATGAAAAGTGATGTTTTACAAAGTTGTTATTGAGATAACGACAAACATCTTTGTAGAACATTCCTTTTTGTAAAATAGTAGGATAAAGGGTAGGGAATGACCGGTAAGGATCGTCCGTAACGGTAAAGAATGACCTAGTACCTTTTCACTTTTTTAAAGAAGTTATAAAGGAAAAAAAGTTAAAAGAAAAAAATGAAGTGCGCGAACTTTTGAAACAACCCAATAAAACTAACCATTCAAAAGGTGTTTCACATTTTTCAAAAAATTGCTTCCAATATTTAGGATCAGCAAATTCTTGTTGAGTTTTTGGCAAAAGAACCATTTCGGGTAGCTTAGGAAATAGACGCACAATTCGAAGTAAAAAATGTAAAAATTTTCAAATAAAATGCCAAGGTTAATTATACAAATTTTCTTTTCAAAAATCCATCAAGATAAAAAAGAAGCAGTCTCAAATCAACAATTTTAAGGGTCCGTGATCACCAATGCTAACTGTAGTGATAGCAGGGTTGCCATTTTATAATATAAGGAACGTTTTAGACATGTAAAATCAATTTTTTTCTAATTGTGATAGGAACTTGATTAAATTTGAACATTTCAAAATAATAGTAAGAATGGTCGAATCTCATGACCACATGAGAATATTTGAGTTTATTTATATACAGTAATTCTCGATTTACGTCAACCTAGTTTTGAAAAAATTTTCTACGTTTTTCTCAGAATTTTTTTTCAGATAAAACGTGGAAATTTTTCTCAAAATTCATTAAATTTTCATGCATACGCTTTCAAATTTTCACACGTTCTTAAATTTACACACGCTTTTAATTAACACTAAAAAAGTATAAAAGCCGTGAAAAATTTGTTTACGTTGTTTTTTTGTTATAACATCTAGGGAAAAAGGTTAAACTTCCTCCAACTTGAACCTATAAATATTTTCGAAAAGGGAACTTATCACTGGTCACTTCTAAAAAATCATGTCTTGTTACCCTAATTCAACCTATGACTTTTGCAATTTTTTACTGGACATCAAGCCAGCTGCAGTAACGACTTTGCTTCACATTATGCTCATTCCCGTGTTGGCTATCATCGTTTTGAGTGTATTAGACCGCGAAAAAGAAGACGCAAAATGGTTCATCTTCAACTCGGCCGCAATCTATTTCATCTTGGCTATTCTTTGGAAAATTATGCTAATCCATTCAAATAGTTTTATCTATCAAATGTGGTTTATGACCAGGGACTTGGCTCAATATTCCCTATTACCCTTGGCTGCGACCAGGATCCTTTATTTATATTTCCCAAATTATGCAAGAGTGGTTTTTAACAAGAAAAAACAGCTTTTCTTCTTGATGCTGAGCTATGATTTCTTCATGCTAGGATTAATTTTTGCTTATTATCCCTACTATTACTTGTTTCTTGCTCTTCCTCTCTATATTTTCATCCTAATTTTCACATTTTTGGCTACTTTTGGTTGTTCCGTATTAGTATTGTACAAAATCCACGAGATGACGAAGCTTGTCGTCGTAGGTCATGAGCTTTCCCAGCTTTACGATCTACGTCGAGCCGCTCTAGTCTGTGTTTTTCAATCGTCTTTCTATCTAATCTACATTCTAGCAGTCTTGTATCAAAAAACTCATGAACTCTTCCTACAGGGTTCTAGTTATACATTTGATGCTGTTTACCAAGTTGTACATGATGGAAAAGATATTTTGTATTTATTTGTTATTATACTCGACACACTTCCTCCTCTCATTCTTTTGAAAACCTATAAGAAATCTATGAAAATATGGTATACATATGTTATTGAAGCTCTAAGAAAGATTCGAGTTTCAGTAGTTTCTTATCATGTAGTGCCAAAAACAAATAATTGGGTTCAAGTTAGCATTTGTTCAAATGTGGATAAACTGTGGAAAAAGTGAAAATTTGTCATAAAACATGTCATTTTGTGTTGAATAAAATTTTACTTTAAATTTAAATTGTGAAGCAATTTTACAAAGCAATTTCGATAAAATATGCGAATTTTACTCTACGAATAAAAAGTCAGCACAGAAGTTTGGCTTCCACGTAAAGTTTGTTTTTCTGGGAAATCCCGAGTTCAGGATTTAAAGAGTATCTAAATTTTCACAATGTCTTATGTCCGACCAGGGGGCGAAACAATGAGTGATAGCACCCAAAATTACCACCCATTGGGTGGCATCACTCAAATCACCCATCACCCACTGAGTGAATCACCCACTATCACCCATCACCCAATGGGTGATGAGTGGGTGAATTTTTTCAAGAAACCTGAGAAAATTGTATTTTCTCGGGTTTCCTGAGCTTTTTAGCGCAATTGAGTGATTTTGGGTGCAATCACCCATCATCACCCAGTGGGTGATGGCACCTTTTTGCCCCCTGTGTCCGACCGATTTCATCCATTTTCAATGATTTCAGTCTTAAAATGATCCTCATGCCTTATATTTCATCGCAATAGAGCGTCTTTTGAATTTAAAATTGTTTAAATTTCGAATTTCTCTAATCTTTGACCAATTTTAAAGGAGAATACCTAATTTTCAAAATGTCTAACCCCAAGCAGTTTAATCCATTTTCAACGATCTTGGTCTTAAAATGGTCCTCAAATCATATATTTTATCGTAATAGAGCGTTTTTCATCGATTTAAAAATTCCGATTTTTCCCGGAATCACTGAAATCCTGAACTCGGGATTTCCAGAAAAACACAAGTTACAAAGGTTTCAAAATTACAAAAATTAAATTACATAGATTTAACATGCGGAGAAGCAGTAGACATCATTGCTATAAATCGGAAGGGAGAAGGAAGAAAACAAGAGATTTTTTGCAAAATTCAAGGCAAATATTTGATAGTGAGAAAAGCAACAGTGATGATTGTGAGTCCAATGTAGAGACATAGGAAAGGACACGATTGATTTGAAGTTCACGTTGAGTAACTCAAAGTTAAACCCCCGGAGAGTTGCCGATCATCTTGATGGGGGAAATAGTTGATGTAGAGCGGCGTTTCGACGAAGGCAAGAGTGCCTTCTAACTTGAAACTTAATAAGAAAATAAAAATATATGCAAATTTATGTAAGAAAAAAATTTCGCAAAAAAGTGATCAGAAGCAACGATTGAATATGCATTCTTGTCCAGGACCAGTGCATTCGATAACTCGACTACAATCTAAACTGATTTATGTTTATCCCAAAAATTTTTATTTTCAATTTTTAGATGGTCTAATAAAATTATGTCAGGGGGGGGGGTAGTTCTACAAAAAGTGATATTCTACAAAGTTGTTCAAAAATTTACGGGGAGTAACTTTATAGAAAATCACTTTTTCCGGAAAATTCATTTAGGGGGTTAAAAAATTGATTTTTGTCAAAAATTGACGTCCAGAGATCCTGCTATAAATTTCACCCCCTTTAAGAACGGGAAACCTTTCCCCTCCAAGCGCTTCGCGCCCGGAGGGGAAAAGAAATTGTATTTATTACCCGAATTACGGAGCTCGACCTCACTCCGGGTATATGTATTTCTAATTTTTTGGCAGGGGCAAAAACATTAGGCTTCTGCTGGGAACCGAACCTGCAAGCAATTTATATAAGCCGAGAGTCTTAGCCACTCGGCCATGAGAGTAACTTCTTACTTGGCGATAAAATTGCATTATAATCTTACGTTAAAACATGATATGGGACTAAAAAATCATCCTTGAAAGGTACCCCCATGATTTTAGTGCCATTTTTCTTCTCTCACCGAGCCCTATCGATTGGTATAGGTCGTGGCGGAATTGGACTTAAGATGATGGAGATAGCACAAACAGATGCACATAGCGCGTTTAATGTTTTAGGATCCTTGAGTTAAGGTAAAAACAGCGATACTCTCAGAAATGCAAATTCTCATGAAAATTGTTGGCGACAAAATAGAAGATTTTGAACATTTTTGATGAAAAATGGGAAAATTTGGACAATTTTTGGAGAAAAATCATAGTGGAGGACCCGCGCGCGGTCTGCTGGTGAGTCGCAAAATTTTTTGTATAGGGCAGATGTCAGTTGGTGGCATAAAATCTCTGCCAGTTGGTGACATAGATTTATGTCACCAACTGGCTACTGGCAATTTGAGAAATGTATGTAAGCAGCAGATAATCCAATTTTTAAAGAAAAATATTTAATATCAGTTGGTGACAGAAAAAATAAGGTACTTATGCACTATCAGCAATTTTTTCTAGTTCACCAAGGCCTAGGTCTAAGCCTGGTAGAGATTTTATATCACCAACTGGCAATTTCCCCAAATGCGAGTTGGTGACATAAATCTATGTCACCAACTGGCAGAGATTTTATGTCACCAACTGGCATCTGTCCTTTGCGGACGGGGCTCATATTGATCTGCGGGTGACCCGTCTGACATTTGAAGGAGGAAGTTCGGGGGGGGGTACATATGTCAATTCACACTTACATTTTTGAGAAAACACCATAACAGTATTTAATAAAACTATTAATAACAGAATGAATAAAAATTCCACGCGACTATTCATTTTGAATATGAGGAACAACTGATCCAAAAATAAATTTTCCCAAAAAGAGGCTTAAAAAGGTGTTACAAATAGAATCTGATAAACTATTTGTGCATATTACTAATTTCCTCATATGACATATAATTTCCTCATATGAAATATAATTTCCTCATATGACATATAATTTCCTCATATGACTTCGTGCCTATGATCAAGATCTGGTCCAGATGTTTCTTCGATGCCTATGATCAAGATCTGATCCAGATTTTTGAAAAACATTATTGGATTAAACGTGAGTGGAAAGGGCAGCATGATGATTGAATTATAAGTGAAAAATTATACAACATTACGAAAATAAACAGATTTTTTGACGTATACGATTTTTGAATTTTTGGAGCATAAATTTAAAAAAGATAACAATTAATCATACAATCCTGAATTTCGGGTTTTTTGCCACAACCGAATTTCTTATGACACCACTTGTTTCATTTGTAAGGTTAATATTAAAAAATAGGGTGTCCCCAAAAATGGCAATTTTGCGTGATTTGTTTCAATTTTTAAGAGAGTTCCTAAGTTGAACCGTATGGATCCGTACTGATCAGGGTTGGGAAATAGAATTATCCGGATTTATCCGGTCCCGGGGGAAATGGAAATAAATCCGGATTTTTCCGGGGAATTCTGGAGAAATCTTTCCCCGGAATTACTTGGGGAAATCTGGATAAATCCGGGGAAATCCCACTCCTGGTACAGATCATTGTCAACCGTACGGCTCCCTGTAGGCCACCCATACGACCCTGTATGCCACTCGTATGACTCCCGTGATCCCGTAGATAAACTTTACGGCATTTTTTCAACCCATAGTGTATGTAACACGCATTAAAAACTAAATTTGTTAATTTATTGAGCACTCTTTGTTCATTTTTATGCAAAATCGTCGTTTCTATCAAAATTTTTCATATGGGCACTTTCAATATGCCCGCAAATCTCTTATTCGAGTGTTTATGCATCTAAGCAAAAGTATCGCTATTTCTTTCATTTGATTTTAATATTGCCGATCGATTATCGACATTTCAACAGCTTATCTACGAAGTCATATGAGTGGCCGGCCCACGAGATCACGGGGGTTGTACGGGTGGGCTACGGGGAGCCGTACGGTTAACGGTTGACAGTGATCAGTACGGATCCGTACGGTTGACGGTTGACCATACGGTTCAACTTAGGAACGCACCCAGAGAGCCTCCTGGGTTCCTGGTGGCTCATGATAGTGAATGTCTATTCGAAATTTCCGCATGTACTGCAAATCAGCTCAACAACGTCAGAATCCACAATCAATCTCTTTGAACAAGCATTCTCAATCCATGAATACCCACTTTACATTGTTTCCGACAACGGACTACAATTTGTTAGTCAACATTTTGAAGACTTCTGCAAAAAATAATCTTCCCTTTATCAACTGGAGTAAAAAAAATTGCCCCACCATAGTAAAGTGGATAAGGAAGCCTCCCGTCCGATCTGGCAAGTTAAGCAAAGTTGGGACTGCCAGGTTCAATCCCATAAGGGCAAAATTTTGAATTTCAAACAACTTTTATTACAAAAAATGACGCATAAAATTTTTGCTTCATTTTTGGGAAAAATTTCTTTTGAAAATGGGATAGAAATTAGAGGTCTCAATGTTGCTTAACTTGCCAGATCGGACGGGCGGCTCCCTTATTCACTTTGCTGGGACAACTTTTTTTCCCACTCCAGCCGATACGGACAATATAGGGGATTTTTCTATGCGAGGAATCGTTTGTGCGCATTACCGAATCTTGAAAACGCTTCTCTGTCACTGATTCAGGGAACAGATGTGTGTATTGAAGCGAAAATAGACTAATACATGGTCAGGGAAGCTTTTTCAATTTCTCGCATAGAAAATCCTCTATAGGGTTATTTTAGTGAAAATTAAAAAACTTGAAATATTGCGCCAAAATCGCAAATTGCCATTTTGGGCACTCTGTATAAGTTAATTAGTTATGCATTATTTATTAGTTATGTTTTACTATACATTTTATTCAAAATTTCGAAATATTCTTGTGTTTGAGCAGAGCCACTTTGCACAATTCTTGTTGCTGATGGCTTTAATTTCTTGCGCAGTTTAAAAAATATCAATGGAATGATACATGTATATATTGCAACAACCTACAAATTTGTATGTATATACAGTTGAACCTCGATATAGCGCCACCCCTAGGGACCGGCGCTAAAGGTGTCTTTACATTGAAAACATCCATCAGGGACCGGGCTCAGGGCGTCGCTATATCGAGGTCAGTGTTTGAATCTATTGAACAACAGATTTTCTGTTGTGTTATACAACAGAATGATTCTGTTGTACAACACAACAGTTTTGTACGTTGTTCAACAATTTAAAAAAAATTTTTCGAATTTTTTTCAGTTTTTCGATTTTTTTCAATTTAGATTGCAACACAACAGATTCAAACACTGATCGAGGTTCAGCTGTATACTAAATTATAATTCTTTTCTCCAAAATTTACCGAGTTGCAAAGTTCAATAAGTGCCAAGTAGCTGACTGGATCGACTGCTTTTTGTAAAAATTGTCTGACACACGTTGTTGAGGTGAGAAAGATGAGGAAGGTTATGGAGTGAGCTATGGATAAAGGGAAGATTATTTGCATAGTTTTCATATTTTCTTGGATTTGATAGGTTAGACTGAGGTGGTTTTTGCCATAGACTTTTCTAAAGCGACTAAAATGTTGTTCTAATTGGTTTTATTATCAGACCTGTTCTTTCCTGTACTTGTATTGGAGGGATGGGTTCATTTCCTATATATGACAGTCCCCCCCCCCTTCTTGTTCATGTATGGGACGAGGAGTCCATTTCTTGTACTTGGAGGGGTCCATTTTCTATATGTATAGGAGCCATTCCCTGTACTATACTTGGATATCTCCATTTCATGTAATTAGAGGGGAGTCCATTTCATTTATTGGGAGAGGGGGTCTATTTCCTGTACTTGGAGACAGTGCCGTCATTATGGAGTGGAGGGGGAATTTGAAGACCCATCACCATACCTTTCCATATGCTTCTTATTCAAAATCGTCAGCGCAAAATCTCCAATTGTAACACAAACATCTATCACAAACAGTATTATATAGATGATTAACATTTTATTCGCATTTGTATTAGTCGCTAAGAAACAATAAGACCTGATTTGACCCCAATCTTCTTGGAAAAATGTATAAAAATTGAATATAAATGAAGTTGCCCACTAAAATTCAGGTTTTCGTTTCAAAAATTTGCTTCAATCTGAAATAATACCAAAACAATTGTTGCTAAAATTCCGATTTTCCCGCCAATAGTTTCATATTTGGCCGGCCAAAAAGAGGCTATTGAACGTTCGATTGTTAGGGCTACATGGGCAAAAGTGAATCCGTCTACGGCAAGATTGATTGGAATTCGTAAAGTTAGACAGGTCCATGCATAAATACGAAGGTTACAGGGATCAGTATATAGTCTATAGCTTATCTGAAAGTATAAAGTTAGGTTTGAATAGGCCAAAAAGTTGGGTTCCAGGTCGAGAGAGGGATCCAAATGCGGTCCTTGGAATCTAGGTACTTCGGTCCGGATGTCACAAAAAGTGGATATGGATTTTTCTCCGTCGGGTACCCTATTCTTTAAAGGAGAGGAGGGGTAAACTTTGCAGCAGCATCTCAGGAGACCATTTCTAGCAGAATTTTTATTATACTTTTGATAGATAAGTCCGTTTGACTTGGTTTTGTGTCATTTTGAAGTTCAAAAACTGAGCTTCAGAAATGACACCAAAACCAAGTCAAACGGGTTTATATATCAAAAGTTATGACTCTGCTTGAAATGGTCTTCCGAGATGCTGCTGTAAAGTTTACTCCCCCTTTTAAAGCTGACTTGATGTCTAAGTTGAACAATAAGCATCGACAAAGAATGAAGAACAAACAATAAAGCGACATTAAAAAAAATTATCTAAAATCTCTCCAAAATTTCATCTGACTGGAACAAATGTCTACCTTTAAATTCTTATGTATAGGGATGGATTTATGCTTCAAACAAGGGAATGGCAAATTGAGTGCTAATAAACACAATGACACTATACATACAGTTATTTGGAATAGTTGAGCAATGTTAATAAGCAAAGATGTAGCATATTGTCCGGCGTTTTCACAGCTACCATTTAAAAATGGTCCAGTTGGGGTGCTCATGGGACTAAAAATTCATAAATGTCATAAATTTTTAATACATATGATAAAATGAGCATCTCTAAAGAGCACACAAATTATGAGAAATTTCACACTTGTTTCGTCTGAAAATGAACTGATCACGAGAATGTATGGCATTAAAAATTATATAAATTGAGTTTAGATACAATGCTGTTAATGAACTCACGTTTTGCAAAGACTTCACCCGCCATGAGCAAATTTCATATGAAATTTGTCATTTTTTTTCAAAAAAATGCATTATTGGAAAGTCCCGTTTAAAATCACACCTGAGCGTTGAAATTAAAGGACCATGACCACGGTCTTGGTGAGCTATGAAAAATTGCTTTTTTTAATGTTCATTTTAAAGAAAGCTGAAAAAATAGGTGCAAAAATGAAATTTTTATAGAAAAAATTTCTATGACGATAGCTTCTAAAGCCTGGAACATAGTGAATTTGACTACAAAAGTTTTGTTCGTAATGATTTTCAACTTGGGCTGCGGGGTGTCGTGACGACAGGGCAGGGTCGGAGAGTTGTGCTGAGGGGTCAAGGGGGGTCGTGCCGAGGGGTCAAAAGGGTTGTGCCCGGGGGGGGAGAGGATAGAAGGTCGTGCCGGGGAGGGGGGAGGAAAGAGAGTCATGCCAGGAGGGGGCAACAAGAATTGGTCAATTTTAAATTTTTTTATCCTCTAAAATAAAAAAGTTGCTTCAGAATCAAGAACTTATTTAGAACTCGAGAATTTATCATAAGACCTTCATTTCGAGAACAAAGTTCATTCCGAGATTAGATTTTAAGAGGGAAAGTGACAATTTTGAAAATTATACGTGGCAAATAATTTCTTGACGTATAACGTAACGTTTATGCTTATTAAAATTTCCGAGGAAAATTGTTGACATTACTGAAGCCAAATTTTGGAGAACAAGTTGCTATTTTTTATAGAGTACATAAAATAAAATGGACAAATGCTCAAAAGTTGTTGAGTGAAACTGTTTTCAAAATTGAGTTTATGGGCTTGTACGTTCAAGAGTTCAAGTCAGCTCGTACTTTTTTAACATTTGACACTAGTCAGGTCTTGTAAACAAAACCTGCCCCGTGCAGGCAGGAAATGCCGAGTGCAGGCAAGGATCAAAATTGAAAAAATTTCGCCGATCGACTCAGCTCGCTGAGTGCTTCAAAACGAGTACCATATCATAAATTGATCCATGACCGATTGGCTAACGTGCTCGGTCTTCACTCATAGGGCGAGGGTTCGATCCCGCGCCCAAAAGTCATTTTTTAAATTTTGTTGTCAAAATGCATGAAAATTTGTGCATATCCACATTTTTATGCGGGGAACACGATGGCGCTATTATTCAAGAGTTCAGGCCTTTTTCATTTTTCCATGAAAACTTTTGAAAAAATTAGAAAAATCTCAAACAAATCTAAAACTTTTTTTCCAAAAGTTTTCATGGAAAAATAATAGCGCCATCAGAAAAATGTGGATATGCAAAAATTTTCGTGAATTTTGACAACAAAATTTAAAAATGACCTTTGGGCGCGGGATCGAACCCTCACCCTATGAGTGAAGGCCGAGCACATTAACCAATCGACTATGGGAAAACCCTAAAACTCAATGTACTCGTTATAAAGTTATCGATTTTGATTCAATTTTGACCCTTGTCTGCACCTTTTCAGTATTTTGGTGCGCCGTTCCTGGTTCTCAAAGTCAATGACAATCTCTACTATAGTCGATTTTTTCTTCGAACATTTTGAGATCTCATTGATAATGCGATCTCAACAAAGGCAAAATCAGGAACTAAAAAATCTGTGTATTGAAACGAAATCATAGTACAAAGAGAATTCAAAATGTATCGATTCATTTTAGAGCGATAGCTCATTAAATTTCTGCTATCATAAGGAACAAGTTTGTAGAGCATCACTGTTTATGAAAAGCTTTATTTCATCAAAATGCTTGAAGAAAAAATCGACTATACTAAACTAACATTTTGCGCGTGGGACACGATTTGTCTTAAATCGACGTAAGTAAACAGTTGGCAATTAAATTTGCCAAATAATTTTCGACATTATACACTTTTAATACTCCACGTAAACATGTTTATTTTCTAGTTTAAGCTTAAAAATAAGCAAAATTTCTTATAGAGAGAATAATAGACTAGTACCTATCGTATTGTTAAGACCTAAATTTTATTTTTAAGGAAGTTGTTATAACCGTTTATGCTGTTAATAACATAAACTTGCGTCAGTACATAGAAAATAAGATAAAGTGCACTCCAATTAAGCGGATATTTGTTGATCCGATATTCTAGAATGCCGTCCTAGAAATGAATAATTAAGCAGATATTGAATCTAACATACATTAAGCATTCTTTTTTCATCAGCTTTTGTCACACATGGACATTATGTATAAGAAGCTAGTACAAACGGGCATGCGCGTGTGAGAAAATTTCCAGAATTAAAGTTTAACGCGTTACCTATACAAAAAATACCCATAAACCAGTGGGGTAGTTACGAGGGGTCCGCAAGGTCCGTGTGGGATCATTATGATCGGAGGGGGATTTTTATAGAAATTTTGGCCCACCTGCTCCCTTCCCTACGCCACTGTGTAGACCCCAAAAAAGAGTCAAAACAAGAAAGATTCATTTATTCAAGCAAAAAGTTACACAATAATTACAACAATTTTTTTAACATGTCTATAGAAAAAAATAAGTTAAAATGCATGACCCACTAAAATAAACATGACCCACTTGATAATAAAATTTTGTTAAGCAACGCACAATGTGTGATAGAGTTGGGTCAACAACGAAAACTTGTTACATCATAAAAAAAGTCGTTCTTGCAATGCTAATAATAGATTCCAAATGAAATTAAAAATTTCTACAGGTATAATCAAATTTTCGATTAAAAAATTGTTCTTGCTTTTTTTCAAAAAGCAAGAACGACTTTTTTAATGTTTGTAACAAGTTTCCGTTTTTGACCCAACTTGGTCACGCCGTGCAACAACAGGGTTAACGGTCCATGTTTAGCTTAGTAACAAAGGGTCAAGTGGCGAATATATGAGGTACAGAGATTTTTGAAAAATTAGTTTCTATCAATTCGTCTCGATGAGTTATGAGCGGAAAGCGCAAAAAAATTTTTTGGTCATAACTCCTCGAGAAGAATTGTCACCGATTGTAGACTTGTTAAGCAAAGTCCACATCTTGTGTGCCAACAGTAGCAGCTGTCCCACCGCTACGTCCTAACCAACTCGGGTTTATATGCACCGATCTTGGATTTGCCGGATCTATCCGAATTGCATTTGCTCCTACCAATTCTTTGACCATTAGTATAGCTTCTCTTCTCATGGTTTTATTGATGAATATATAGGTGAAGACGGAAGCACCTAAAATTTTTTGGGTACATCGTATTTATTCTAATAGAACGGCATGCCGTTCTATTTTTCGGAAGGGGGCGTTCTATTAGAGAAATTGTTCTATTAGAGAGACTGTCGTTTTTAACGAGACACACAAAAGATGGGGCTCAAGACCCTTCCCCTCCCCCCAAGTTGGGACTTTTTTTCAAAAATTTGTTTCATATTCGTTATCAACATGAAAAACTGCCTAAATTCGATAAAAAAATGTAGTATCCGAGTGTTAAAAGCAACCATTTTCCAAAAAATTTTCTGTTTTTTCTCTGCAACTTATCGGACGGAACTTAGGTTACAATACTAAATTTATCTTACCATGACTAGCCTGCCACATAAATTGAGACGCAATAATAAACGCCATGGGTACGGGAATATATTGCATCAACATATAAAGAGCAGAAGTAAGGGCCAAGAAAACTGAGACCACAATGGATTGTATCATAATCTACAATGAAAAACGGTCTCATTTTGATTTATGGAAAATAGGGATAAGCGGCTACCCACCAAAATTTGCTAGCGGTAGGATTCAAAAGGGCAGTGAAGGATCTAAGTGGCATACTCCCCCTAAAAAACCGAAATTTTCGTAAGAAAAATTGCATTTTTAGCCAAAATTCGATAGAAAAATGAGGTTTTTACCTAGTTGCCCCCAAATTATGGATCCGCTATTGGAGGTGACATAAATGTGTTTTGACTAACCTGTTTTTGAATCTTACTAACAGTGACGTTCGAACTGCTAGCCCCTTTTGTTCGAACAACTAACACCACACAAAGAACAACATATAAAGCTGGAAAGAGCGCTGCAACCACATAATTGAAAATCACACAGTAGTGGTCATCGTACTAAATTTATTTGATTGTTATGAAAAATTTTTCGTGACTACATCGCTCATGGTGACATTGATGCCAGGGATGCCGAAATATGGGTTGACAAAAGATGCATGCAGTAGCGAGCTGAAGAGATATGGGGTCGTGAACCAGCACATCCACAGGCCAAAGCCAAAGGGAAACAAGATCCATATGTATGTTTTCCAGCCACTAAAGAGTAAATCAGCATAATTGCTGCTGATTAAGTCCAACGAGCGATTGACGAGTAGCAAAAGGCTTGCACAGCAGGCGGTCACCCAAACTTCTAGAACAAAAAGATGGAAAAATGAAAATTTGCTGGTCCAGAATTCTGATTACCAGCATTCAGGCTTCGTGTCCGGTCACTTGGTCGACCGGTCACTTGGACGACCAGTCACTTGGTCAACCGGTCATTTGGCCGACCCGGTCACTTGGCCGACTGAATTTTTGTACTTAATTTGAATTTAAATTATATTTTTTGTGGATAAAATGCGGCCTAAGGCATAAGGCTTAAGACATAAGACTTAAGACATAAGACATCAAGACATAAGGCATTTTTTAAGGCACACATTTTTTCTTAGGCCTTAAGCCTTAGGCCTTGAGCCTTATGCCTTAATCCTTATGCCTTATCCACAAAGAATAAAATTCAAATTGAAGTATAAAAGTTCAGTCAATCAAATGACCGAGTCGGTCAAGTGACCGGTCGGCCAATTGACCAATCGGTCATGTGACCGGTCGGTCAAGTAACCGGGTCGGTCAAGTGACCTGAAATTTTCAGGCTTATAAATTCAAAAATTTTGGGGCTTACCAACTTGAAAGCATCCGACGAGATATATGAAATTTGGGTTGGTACAAAAAATATCTCCTCTGATAGCAAAAATCCCCTCAAAAGTGCCTCCAATAATCGTAGCACAAACATCAGCGACACCCAAGAAGAACATCATTTTATAACAGGAATATTTCCAAAATTGTTCTTTTAGCATAACAACAAGGAAGGGTAGATAAAGTATCTAAAGAAATCTTAAGTTATAATTAGATTCAGGCATTTTCGCTTCAATAACTATTTCCATTCCAGATTCAGGGTATTTGGGTTACTTCCCTAATTACTACGCATGTAAAAAACTTAGATCGTTTTTCAGCGTAAATTTGAATCTAGTTCATTGGAATTGGGGGTGATCAACAAATGTTTCGATTTGAAAATTACTTGATATATGGTTGCCAAAATGACATGAAATACTCCGAAAATACTCGGCTGCTTGTAACTCTCCCATTGAGTATCATTTAACATAGAACAATTATACAATCGATTATATTTAGCATGATTGAAAAAGTAATAGTTCATTTTTACTGAATGAAGAGCTAAAAAATTTTTTTCAAAATTTTCTATAAGGCATTGGTTGAATTAAAACGAACAATATTATACAATTTTTGATTGTATAATATTGTTCGTTTGCTATTTTTAAATGCATCCTATAACTACAAAGTAAGGTAAATCATAACAACTATAAAAGAAATTTGTGTTGATATGATATTGAAAAATATAGAAATCTCATTACTAAAAATAACCCCTATAGAGGTAATGTTATGCGGGAAATCGATTGCGCGCATTTCCGAATCATGGGAACGCTTCCCTTTCCCTGGTTTTATGTAAAAAACACTCTACTCATTGTATACACGGTCGTGTGAAAACACTGTGTAAAAACACGGTGTTTTTACACGCTTCTTTTTAGTAAAAAGTGTAAAAACATCTCATTGTGAACAGAGCCTTAGGGGGTTGCTCACTCTATATAGGGGGCCCCTTAAAATTGAAAAATAGAGCCTGTTTCCCATGTCTAAAACCCTCCGAGTACAAACAAACAATCAGCGCTAGAAATGCTAAAATAATCGAGATAAGGCGACCCATATGAAAAAAGTCTTAGAAATTGAAAATTTTTTTCGATTTCGAGGTATCGTTCGATTCGATTTCGTGGCATCACTACAATTTACCATTTCTGACAAGGAATCGTAGAGAAGTGTCTCGATGAGATTTCAAAGTTTTTTTGAAAATTAACGAGGGCTGTGAACTAATGAAAAAAATTTACTCCCCAAAATTCGAGCCTTTTTAGTTTCGGAGATTAAATTCACATGCTTTCTTATAAGCAAAAGTTGCAACTGAAAATCGACAGCACCAGTAGTGGATTTTGTAAACAGCTTATAGTTTGCATACAATGTTAAACTATAATTTTGTCATCACTAGTCTCAAGTTGTAGACTCACATTATCTGATTTCGTTGGAATGTTTTCAATAAGATACAAAATTTAGGAAGATATCTTCATAAGAAAGGTATTACTATTCCTTTGTTCATTAGTACTTTAATACATCACGTTCACATGATCGTTTAATAGTAAAATGTCATAAAGTTTCGAAGAGTGACAGTATATAGAACCAAACATGAGGGCATATTCTATTGTTTCTTAAAAGCTTATTGTTTAAATTTACTTCGCAAATCCATTGTTTAGTCGTAGCCTAAATGATTTCAATAGTACAGGATTTTAAGCAAACGTCTTTCTCTGATGGAATTTCTGTAGCCGACGGGATGACACCAGCGTCTTAACATTTGCGCCCCAGACATTTGCGTCCCGACATTTGCGGCCCGACATTTGAAACCCCGACATTTGCGGCTCAACATTTGCGGCCCCGACATTTGAAGTCCTGACATTTGCGGCTCAACATCCTCGTGGTTTTAAATGGGGCCGCAAATGTCGGGGTTTCAAATGTCGAAGCCGCAAATGTCGGGACGCAAATGTCGGAACGCAAATGTCGGAACGCAAATGTCTGGGACGCAAATGTTAAGGCGCTGGTGTCGTCCTGCCCTGTAGCCTGGTATGGAGTAAACGATGAATATGACAAAATATAAAACCAAATTAAAAGATTCCACTAAATGACCTCTGTATAACCCTTTCCGCCCATAATAGTAAAAAAGTCCGGATGCGATGGCCAAGTGGTGAAATGAGTCTCGCTCGCAAAATTTGCGGATGAAACTCATTTTGGCCTGAGGGTCTCCACAAATGTGGAGATGCAAAAATTTTCATCAACAAATCGCGGGATCGAACCCTCGCCGGTGAAGGCGAGCACGTTAGCTAATAGGCCATGAGCCAAACTCCATGATATGGTACACATAGGGGCACGTTTTCGCATACGAAGGATATGTAGTAGTATCCATCAAAAAATTTAAAAATATGTAGTATTGACCGCCGCGAAGTGTTACCTACCCCCTTCCCTACGCCACTGCGTGGACCCAAAAAATTCAAAACAAGAAAGATTCATTTATTTAAGTAAAAAAGTTACACAATAATTACAACTAGAGATCGGAATTTTGTACAAAATTTGACCCAAAATTTTGGTATTTATGACCAAAATTGGATCAAGAAAAAAAGTTTAGCTCGAATACCGATCAAAAATTCGCTTGGATTTCGATTTGGCTATTGAATGCCTGTCCATCCTGGATCCATTCTCGATCTTTTTCCTTGTCTATATCCCCAATTTTGATCAAATTCAAGCGAATTTTTGATCGTTATTCGAGTTAAACTTTTTTTCTTGATCCAATTTCGGTCATAAATACCAAAATTTTGGGTCAAATTTTGTACAAAATTCCGATCTCCAATTACAACAATTTTTTTAACGTGTCGATGGAAAAATTGAGTTCGAATGCATGCCGCACTAAAATTGATAAAAACTTTTGTTAAACAACACACGGCGTGACAAAGTTGGATCAAAAACGGAAGCTTGTTACAAAAGAGTCGTTCTTGCAATGCTAATAACACATTCCTATTAAAAATTTCTACAGGTATAATCAAATTTTCGATTTTTCAAAAAACAAGAACGACTTTTTTAATGTTTGTAGCAAGTTTCCGTTTTTGACCCAACTTTGTCACGCTGTGCAACAACAGGGTTAATGGCCCATTTTTAGCTTTGTAACAAAGGGTTAAGTAGCGAATACATGAAGTACAGAGGTTTTCGAAAAATTAGTTTCTATCGAGTTGGAAAACGCAAAAATTGTTTGATTCTAACTCCTCGAGAAGAATCGATTGACACCGATTTTTCGAAAATCCGATTACTTCACGTATTCGCCACTCACTCCGTAACAAAAATTGTAGACTTGTTAAGCAAAGTCCACATCTTGTGTGCCAACAGTAGCAGCTGCCCCACCACTACGTCCTAACCAACTCGGATTTATATGCACCGATCTTGGATTTGCCGGGTCTATCCGAATTGCATTTGCTCCTACCAATTCTTTGAACATTAGTATAGCTTCTCTTCTCAAGGTTTTATTGATGAATATATAAGTGAAGACGGAAGCGCCTAAACAATTTTGGAAGCACCTAATTTATTCATGAAAAATGGTGATTTCCAATATTTTTAGCGTAGCAAGACCCTCAAGACCCCCCCCCCTCCCAACTTTGTTCAAAAATCTTTTTCATATTCTTTAT
>OZJO01011759.1:0-13479 GCA_900406225.1 Acrobeloides nanus | reverse complement strand
AATAGAGCACTGCCATATCTACAGGGTGTATAAAAAAGAGAAATTTGGAAGATTTTTCATGTTTTTTCGAGTCGAAATTTGTTTTGAATTTTTGTGTGTTTTCATTTCCTTCTTATAAAATGCAATTTATCTCTTTGTTTAAATCTAACATGTAGATTGGTTTAATGTGGAAAACGTCTTTAAACATAAGTCTTGAGATAGGCCCCAAGGGATTAGAGTTGCATGTTTTCCGTCGAATAGATATATCTCTATTTTGATCGCGATGTTTTTTGTTTAAAAAACCATTAGAGGGTTAAAAGAGCACTACACTCGAAAAAATACCATTATGATATTGTGAAAATTCATGAAAGATTGAGCTTTTTTTTGTTTTACAGTCAATTCTGAATCGATACCGTTATCGAGAAAATTGCATGCGAAGTTTCATATGTATATTACAATGAAAACATGTAAAGGGTGCCCAAAACAGGAGGCAACTTATCGATTTTTTCTAATTTCTTAATTTTCGAAAATAACTCTAGGGGAAGGAGTTTCTAAAAATCTATTGCGCGCATTTGCCGAACCCTTAAAGGGAGAGGGATAACCTTTACAGCCAGATCTCCGGAAAAATTTTTTCGCAAATTTTTGTAGAAAAGACCCTTCTATAGTAATTTAGATGCGAGAAATCGATTGCGCGCACTCCCGAAGCTTGAAAATGCTTTCCTGACCTTCATCCGTGAAAATATAGTAATCGAGAAGATAGTTTTTGAACAAAATTTTTCATGGAATGTCAGGGAAGCATCTTCAAGCTTCGGGAGTGCGCGCAATCGATTTTTCGCATCAAAATTACCCTAGAAGGCAGGGCTCCCATTTTGTGCTTATTTTATTTTGTGCATTTTTGCTTACTTTTTAAGTCTTGTGTTCACTTTTTTTAACGTAAATGCTTACTTTTGGATCTTTATGCTTAATTTTTTGCCTACTCGTGATTATTTTTTATCCGAAATGCTTAATTTTGTATTTTTTATGTCTAAAATTACGATTTCCCGATGAGAGCCCTGACTAGAAGGGTCTTTTCTACAAAAATTTTCGAAAATTTTTTTTCGAAGATCTGATTGTAAAAGTTACTCTTCTTTAAAAGAAATCTATTGCGCGCATTGCCGAACCTTAAAACGCTTTTCTGACCCTGTATTATCCTATTTTCTCTTCAATACACATATCTCTTTCTTGAATTTGGGAAGCTTTTAAAGGTTCAGCGATGCGCGCAATCGATTCCTCGCATAGAAAACCCCATATAAGGTTATTTTGGTGAAAATTAAAAAATTTGGAAAACCGCAAAATTTCCTCTTTTTTGGCACTTTGTTTATAAAAATTACGCTATTTAGCATTTTCTTTCTAGTCTAAAAATGGCTCAAATTTTGCATTTGTAAAGAGGATTAAAATAATCTCTGTGGGAGTCTGGTAATTTTTAAAATTCCAAGTAAACAAATGTTGCAAACTCTTCGCAGTCTCCAAAATCAAAAATGACACAAAATTTTGAGAATGCTTAGCCGAAAAGTGATCATTCCGAGAAATTATGATTCGTTCATTATTTAAAACACAAGGTTTCTCGCATGAATTAAGTGCGACAACGCTGCAAGAGAATTCCCCAAAAGAGCCATCCGCATGTTATTGATCATGCTTCTCTTTCATCTTTGGCAATCTTTGTGGAGTGTGAGCGTGAGTCCTCGGCTTTCCCCCCTAGTCCGGAGAAAAGAAGCAAAGAAATTTTTTCTGCGTGGCACACGTCGAACTATAGCGTAAAATTGGCAGGGAGACATTTGCCACAAGTGTGTCCGACATAGACCTTTTATCTATGAAAGGAGAAAGAGAAGAAGAAGAAGATTTTGAATTGAATAGTTTATTTTATAAGCATGGGGGCTCGTTAGTGCAGATGAGACGGGATTTTTAAATGTAAACAACAATTTTTTGGAGCTTTTTGAATATCTTGGGACATTGAAAGAGATTTTTGTACTTCCTCGTTAGTTTGTTATTAGAAAGGCTTAATAATTTTTTGGAAAGACCTAGTAATGACTTTTAATTATCCTTCACATTTCCTCGCTTTTTAGCTTACTTTCTCTATTACTATTTGTCAAGGTCTCGAAATTGTCTCATTTACAGGATGTCCAAAAATGGTAATCTTGAAATTTTTTGGCGATTTTTAACCGAACTAGTTCCCCATTTTTAACTAACAAGGGACGTTTTAGACATGTAAAATCGATTTTTTTCTAATTGTGGCAGGAAGTTGTTAGGCATACTTTACTTGTTATAAATATATTTTTGGTTTGTGTGTCTGAAGCTTTGTTGCGAAGAAAAATGAAAAAATAATAAAAGTTTGATAAATGCAAAAAATTGAAGCACAAGGGAATCGAACCAGACGTCTTTCGACTGTCAATGAGTCATTTGCCACTCGACCATACTTGCTACTATTTTGAGATGTTCAAATTTAATCAAGTTGTAATTGTATAAAGTTCTCGTGCCAATATCTCCGCAACGAAGCTTTAAACACCCAAACCAAAAACATATTTATATGGCAATTAGCAAGTAAAGTATGCCCAACAACTTCCTGCCAAAATTAGAAAAAACAATCAATTTTACATGTCTTAAACGTCCCTTTTAAATGGGAGAGCTAGTTCGGTTGGGAAGCTGAATGTCGGAGAGCTAGTTCGGTTTAGGTTTTTTTCATTTTTTCAAATTTCTAATGGGTATTATTATATAACAAAATTCCTATATAACAAAAATTTTTGGGAAAATGTCCCCTAAACCTGGAGGCTAGCGCCGCCACACATGTACAACGGGTCTTTGAACGAAGACCCGGGGTCGTGCATAGCTCAAGGGGTTGAGAGGAGGGAGTCGTGTATGACGCGCAGCCATGAACGACACATTTCGCGAAGCGCGACCTTTTTTTAGTCGTGCAATCGGATCGGATTTTCGAAGACCCTCTTGTACACGTGTGAGCGCTGCTACTGCTGTCCCACTGTGGGGGGGGGGGGTGCAGGAGCCCGTGAACCCCTCATCCCAGTTACAAAACCGTGCGTCACTGATCCAAAATACAGGGTGTATAAAAAACCGGAATTTGGGCGATTTTTTCATGTTCTTTCGACCCTAAAATTTGTTTTTTAAAAATGACTCTATTAGGGCTAATTTTATGCAGGGAATCGATTGTGTACATTTTCGAAACTTGAAAACACTTCCCTGAATATGGGAATCGGAGTGTGTGTATTGAAGCGAAAATCGAAAATTGTTAGATTTTCTATCTGAAAATGACTTTCTGAAGGTAAATTTATGTGGGGAATTGATTGCGCGCATTCCCGAAGCTTGAAAACACTTCCCTGGTCCTGAATCAAAGAAAAATTGATGTATTATAGCAAAAATTGGTCATCGCTTCAATACACACATCCTTATTCACTGAATCAGGATTAGGGAAGCGTTTTCAAGCTTCGAGAATGCGCGCAATCGATTCCCCTCATATCTCTAGAAAATCAATTTCAGGCAGAAAATCTAAAAATTTTCGATTTTCGCTTCAATACACACACCCCGATTCACTGAATCTGAATCAGGGAAGCGTTTTTAAGCTTCGGGAATGCGCGCAATCGATTCCTCGCATAAAATTAGCCCTAATATGATCATTTTTGAAAAACAAATTTTCGGATCGAAAGAACATGAAAAAATCGCCTAAATTCCGGGGTTTTTTATACACCCTGTAAATGTTTCTGACTCAAAATATGTTTTTTAGCTTTCATTAATTACCAAAAGTATCCGCTAACATTACTCTTCTCGAATTTTAATTTTATTGAATTTCTGGCCAATTAGCATTTTATAGAACTTGAACTAGGATGCTTGCCATCATTTTGNTATACACCCTGTAAATGTTTCTGACTCAAAATATGTTTTTTAGCTTTCATTAATTACCAAAAGTATCCGCTAACATTACTCTTTTCGAATTTTAATTTTATTGAATTTCTGGCCAATTAGCATTTTATAGAACTTGAACTAGGATGCTTGCCATCATTTTGTTTTTCCCAGGCATCCAGTTCAATTAGCTTTGTTTAAAAGGATAAAAATTCTAATCCCTTTTGATGATTTCTTAAAATCCCTTTTAGATTTAACTAGATAAACCTTTCTTTCTTGTTATTCATTTTTGACAAAAAGTTTTAGACTTGATCTCACAAACCACATAGAATTTCTTGTCTTATCTATAGTATCCATTTACAAAACAAACAATTGCTTGAATTTTAAAACTATCAGGGGTTATTTCAAATGTCTAGTGACGCAAAAATTAAGTAAGCCTTGTATGAGGTCGAGGAAACAAAATGTCATCCAGAAATAAACGTGTTCTTTTTTCTTAATTTTTTTATGATGATTTCATTCCATTTTTTCTTCTCGTGGAATTAATTATTTTCATGTCTTGTTGAATACTTACAGGGTGAGCAAAAAAATCGTACTTTTTGCGTTTTTTGGCGAAAAATTTTCAAAATTTTTTTTCAAAAATCACCTATAAGGGTATTTCATGCGAGAAATCGATTGCATGCATTGAAAAACCTTGAAAAAGCATTCCAGACTATGAAATATACAACTTTCAGAATTAATACCGAATATTGGAACCTAAAAATACAACAATTTGATATTTCACGATCTGGAAAGCGTTTTCAAGGGTTTTCGATGGGTGCAGTCGATTTCTCGCATGAAGATACCCCTTCTAGGTGATTTTTGAAAAAAAATTTTGAAAATTTTTCGCCAAAAAACGCAAAAGTACGGTTTTTTGCTCACCCTGTACAATTTTTAAATTTTTTTTAAAACAATTCGTGTTTTACTATGGAATATCGTGTTTGATTTTTTGAATGGCACAAACTGTTTAATGCTAAATGCTAAGAGTTTAGACTGGCGTTGATTTCCATAAACTGGTGCCATAGGTCTCTACAGAAGAATTATGCAATTAATCAGATATGCATCGAGAAAAGGAAGACGAAGAAATGATCCATTTGAGCTTATTTCTTCTGTTTCACTACCTCTTAATGAAAGGTATGGTCAAAATTAAGAAAATCTTAAAAAATTATATTGATAATGGGCACTCCCTACTCCCGTATCGAATTTGATGAAGGTTTTCGAAATGGAAATACGATACTATTTTTCAATTTTGACATCACTGGGTATCAGCTAATAAAGTAAAAAAAGTGAGTGGGTGCATCTGGATTGTCCCGCCCCCTCACTTCACCCACATAGTTGTGGGATAGGGATAAAAAAACTAAAAATTCCACTTGTTAATATTTATGACAAAAAATTTCCTATCTATTATCATCTTGTTAGTCTTGTAAATCGTCTCTAAGCCTATTTCCGATGGGAATAATCTTGATAGACTGGTTTGTTTTTTCTTCTTAAAACGCTCATGCTCAATCATAAACTACACAATGAAAGCTAATTTCTTCCTCTAACATTCATGTCTATCTTCTCCATAAGGAATAAGTAAAAAAGTATGACATAAATATCAATATTTATAGCGATATTAACCTCACTGTTGAACGAGTCTTTTCTTTTGTCATGAACTTAAAAGTTTAAAGCACAATAAAAGCAATAAATCGGATCATAAAAACCGCATGCCTGATCTCATTTAAACATCACTCGTCCTCATAAATTAACAAATGGCGGATTTTTCAAGTCGTCAATTTTTAAAACTTGCACGCTTATTTTGAGTTTCTAGTATATATTTTCGGGCTATTTTGCTGAAAAATTATCAAAATTAAGGGTTTTGAGCTATGGAAGATAATAAAGAGGTATTTGTTTATAAATTATTGAGGCAAAATGTTCTATTGTCTTTCGTTGCCAATGGATAGTGGCGTATATAGAAGGGTAGACTAGGGAGGTAATACCCCAAAATCATAAAGGGACTACATAATCTTGTCCAGCCTTCGGACCGCCAAAACTTAAAGTCTCCCAAGGAAAAAATTACCAATTTTTCATGAACGGTGGGCGGGCCCCCAGCAATGGCTTAATTCCAGTTTTTAATTTTTTATTTCCTCTAAATCCCTCTGTTTTCTTAATTTTGTTATGCCTCTTGATTATTTTCCGATTTTCCTTTTATAATTTGACCTGATGAAAAAAAATTAAATGTCGCCCGCAAAATAATTACCCGCCGGCAATTCGTTGATTTCCCACCAATTCTATGCATTAAAAACACATTATAAAATGTTTCTCTAAAGAATACTAGCCTAAGCAATTTGCCATTGCGAGAGAACCTAATCAAGTTTGCGAATTTACCAGGTTTTTCCTTCTCAAAGAGATGAAGTTGAGTTACGAGTTGTATTAAGTTGATCTAGCTAAGTACTTTCAAAGCCTATACTCAAAAAAGAGCTGTGTGTATTGATGCTTTAGTTGGATAGGTAACTCGAGTTGGATTAAGGCTAGCAGGAAATTTGGGCATTTTTTTTATTTTGTTTAAAATGTATAGAATCGGTGCTTTGCTGCAAAGAGGAAAACCTGGAGAGTTGTCGCATAGACAACAAACTGATCTAGCTATTGCTAGGACGGTGAAAAAGATGGCTAATAGGAAGAGATATCACCAAGGGTTTCGGAGGTAGTTTTTAAAAAATTACATTTTGAACTTCAAAAATTATATATGACGTTTTTCTGGCTTACGAAAAATGTCGGCTACTTGGCGAAGTGGATAAGGAAGCCGTTCATCCGATGTGGTAAGTTAAGCAACATTATGCCCACAGGTTCGACCCCACTAGGGCAAAAATTTTGATCTACAAAAAACTTTCCTTACAATGAATGGAGCAAAATTTTTTTGCTCCATTGCTTGTAAGAAAAGTTTTTTGTAGATCAAAATTTTTGCCCTAGTAGGGTCGAACCTGCGGGCATAACGTTGCTTAATTTGCCACATCGGACGGACGACTTCCTTATCAACTTCGCCACGTAGCCGACATTTTTCATAAGCTAGCCATGAAAAATGTTATACAGTCGACTCTCGCTTTAAGCCCCTCAAGGGAAGGTGGCTTAAAGCGAATTAGAGGGAGGGGGGGGGGCTTAAAGCGAGTTTTTTTTTTACAAACTCGTGCGGATTTAACCGGAAATACAAGGCCAATCTTGATAGTTTCGGTGCCGTTAGAAAGGAAGATTTCGTAGCAATCGAATGACACCAAAATCATACCATAACTCTTTCTGATTGTGGAGATACAGTCAACTCTCGCTTTAAAGGGGGGTCTCATTTACCTCGGGGACTCCACTTAAAGGCAACTTCTCAAATCTCAGGTTTTGTCTGGCCATTTTCTACGAGCGACCACAGTTTCTGGCGCCATTTTTTGTGGCCACTCCGAATTTCGCAAAAACAATATTAGTTTGTCCTCAAGAAACCATAGAAAAATTGAAAAAACGACATTTTGTTCTTAAACAACCTATCTTTGCTTATATTTTATAATTATTTATGTTTTTTCAAACCATTTTTATGCACGACCACAGTTTTCGACGACATTTTTCATGGGAAATTCGAAAATTTATATAATAAAAATTTGTTCACCTATAAATTAAGACTAATAAAAAGAAAAATCAATATTTTATTCATAAATACCAATACATACAAACTAATATTTGCTCAATTGTTTTTTCAATTTTCCCATGGTTTCTTGACGATAAACTTATATTGTTTTCGCGAAATTCGGATTCGTCACAAAAAATGACGCCAGAAATGTGGTCGCTCGTAGAAAATGACCAAAAAAAACTTGAAAAGTGGCCCATAAGTGGAGTCCCCGAGGTTAATGAGATCCCCATTTAAAGTGAGAGTTGACTTATTTCCGCAACCAGAAAGAGTGCTGGCATGATTTTGGTGTCATTCAATTGCTACGAAATCCACTTTTCTAAAGACATCGAAACTATCGGGATTTGTTTTTGAAAAGATTCACGTTAAATGCCACACCTAATGTTCACTAGTACCCGATTTTTGTTTAATGGAAAATGGAGTAAAATAGTCAAAATGGCTAAATCTGGGCTAACGTGAGAGCAGATTATTTTGCCTTTTTCCCTAGACTTGTCCTGCCTTAAAATTATTCCTTATAAGACCCATCTTTGACATCATTCTCTACATAAAATTCTAATTAATTCTCTATTTCCTTAATTGAATATATATCCTTTCATGTTGTCTTTCTGCCTTGATATTAAATTTTTTATCCAACTTTCATGAGCACTAAAATCCTAGTGGGTGGTGTCAATAAAATTTTTCCCTGTAATCAAATTCCTTGAGCAAAAAAACATTGTCGAGTTAAGTGTGTGGATGGCAATCTGTTCTTATTTTCCCTTTTAAATTAAATTAGTTGATTGGATGAAATGTGTTCTATGATTTCATGTTATAAAATGTTTATTTTTGACCAAAAAAAATCTTTAAAAAGGTTCTAAATTGACATATGGAACCGTTGGGATAAAAAACCAATTCCCTCTTTGGGGCAGTTTTTCTCCTCAGGAGCAGATTCCTTCCTCCTCTGGCGCAGACCTTTTGATTTTGGAGTGGTAGTCTCATTTAGTCGAACTTTATTCCTACTCTATGGGTGGGGTGTGCCTTTTTGGTTACAAGTGTTTATATCTCAATTCTATACAAAATACAAAATTTTGTCCTAGTCACGGCAGTTATTTGTCTAAAATTGGAGGAAATTCGAAATTTTAAAAACGAATCATGCCATTCAACTCAGATTACCGAGATGAGCAAAACGAATACTGTTGTTATCCATTCTGACCCATGGCTGAGTGGCTAAAGTGACAGATTTTCAGTTTATAGGCTAGGGTTCGAATCCCGCTTCGACTTAAAGTTGTTTTAACTAATTTTTGTTTAAACTAAGGCTTTAACTAATTTTCCAACATTCAATGCCTCGCTTCTCGATGCAGACATTTTATGGGCTCGGGATGGAAAACTCCATGTTATGATAATCGTTCTACTCGTCTCGACGAGCTGAATCGAATGGCATGACTCGTTTTTAAAATTTGCTCCAATTTTAGCAAAAAAACCGCCATGCATTCCATAAAATTTTGATCATGCTAAATTTTTATAGAAACCTTCAACAAGTTCCAACTAGTGCCAGTGCTAATGAGATCACAGAGCCAGTCGCTGCCAAAGGTGTTTGTGTTTACATGATTGGTGTTTTCAAAAGTCCCCCAGGGTCAGAAACTGCGAACAGTGAAAACGGAAGTATGGCAATTTAATTTGTTTAAAAAATAAATTTTAACAAATATTTTTCAGTTATGGCTTCCTCGAGCGGCCTTCGAGCGTTAGATGTGTCAAATCCAAAAATGCCTCGCCAATATACTGCCTCGTCAAATAGTGAGGAAGAGTTTTCTGCAGAAGAGTTACAAGAATTTGCTCAGGCTTTCAAAGTATGGAGTAAACTATAAATTATTTCTTTGATGGTTATTTTCTTAAGCAGAGCCTTTTTAGGGGAATACCTGGCACCAGTCTCACGGATTTCCATGCCCTAGTTCCCTCAGCCCTTTAATTACCTTGCCCCAGCCTCCCCTTTATTACCCAACCTGTACCAAAGTGCTCACGGCTGTGCATCGAGATGATATGACCTTTTATGCTAATTAAGCGTTAACCGGCATCTTTAATGTACCCCTTTATGTTTTTAGCCAAAATTTTAACAAAAGGAAGGAGACGCCCCCAAAACGGATCCCCTTCCTACGGGACTGCCCATGGTGAAAATGTACTCTTTCTTGTTTTTTACACCTAATCAAGTATTTATAGATGTTCGATAAAGATGGGAACGGCACTATGAACATAAAAGAACTAGGTGTTGCCATGAGAACCCTGGGAATGAACCCAACTGAGGAAGAACTTTTAAACATGATTAATGAGTACGACGTGGATGGCAACGGTAAAATCGACTTTTCTGAATTTTGCAAAATGATGAAAGAAATGAATAAGGAAACTGATCAAGAATTGATAAGATTGGCTTTTAAGTAGATTCATTTTTATAAGGCATAAAAATATATTCAAAATTTTTAGAGTTTTTGATAAGGATGGAAATGGATATATAACGGCACAGGAATTTAAGCATTTTATGACGACGATGGGTGAAAAGTTTAGCGAGGAAGAAGTTGATGAAATTATTAAGGAAGTTGATAAGGATGGTGATGAGCAAGTAAAAACTTTGAATAAAAAATTTGCATTGATAGACCAAATCTTTCTACCAAGGATAGCAACGACAGACAACAGGATTCATGGATTTCTGGGGTCCTTTTGGGCAAAGATGACCCCCACATTTTTCAAAGACAATATAGTCTCACTCCCTCGCCTAAGTATGGGGTTCATGCACTCCTGGGGTTCTCAGGAGTTCGTGGGCTCCTGATTTCACAAGATTTAGTGGACCTCCGGGGCAGTGCCGTAATCAGGATTTCTCCCAGGAAGGGGTAATTTTTGCGACCCAAAAACATAAAGGAGGACTCTTATACTTTTTCGATTTTTTCCAAAAATTTTCGAAAAAAATTGTTCCCCTTAATCAGCGCCGCAGGTGAAATTTTTTTTATAAATGCTTGTTTTTAAGCTGAAAATGCTCAGAAAATGAAAATTTTTAGTGAAAAATCATAATGGGGGACTATTAGGATTTTTTAATAAAATATTCAAAAATTTTGGGCAAAATCATAAGGTGGATCTTACGATTTTTTCTAATTTTTCTAGTCTGGGGGTAGTTACTCCTCATACCCATTGCCTACGACACTTCTCGCGGTTCATTGGAACCATGGATTCCTGGGGTTCTCAGGGTTGATGGACTTTTATAGTTCTCAGAGTTTGTGGACTCCTGAATCCTCGGCAGAATTTGGCAACAATAGGGTGATTGAACCTTTAAAAATCGTAAAAATCACAAAAATCATAAGGGAGGCCATTGTGTAAAAAAAAATTTTCGTATTCGGAGCGTCAGGGGCTGAAGCCCCTAGCCCCCTGTCTACGTCACTGATCCTCTGGAATCATCAGAGTTCATGACTCCTCATAACATTTAAGAAAATGTAAATTCTATCCTGGCATTAGTGGGCACCCACATGTTTTCGCATAAAATTTGTCCACAAATACAAAAGTCCAACTTTTTAGATCGACTACGAGGAATTCGTACAAATGGTAGCACCTATAGTCCATGATGGAGCCAAAGATGACCCATTTGCTGAGCCAATTACTGTTCCCGTTTCCGTTCCCAAGAAATAGCATTTTTGTGTACCAAGTGTAATCTGATCTCTCTTAGAAATGCAAAAATCTTTCAGAAATCATTCCATAATATGCCAAGTTTAATTAAATCTTACCAGTTTATGTGTAATATTAGTAAATATTATATATTGTTTCTTATTTGTATTTGAAATAAAGTCGGGTGTTTTTATCTTAAATTTATAATTACAAAAATGTATAGTATACGAAGAAAAATATGGATTTAGAAACAGTTAGTGGCGTAGCCAAAAGGGCAAGATCCATCTCGTTCATGAAAAAATTTGAAATTTTTTCTAAGGGCCCTTCCCTTATGTTTTTTTCAATTTTGAACATTTTTGAAAAAATCCTTTTTTTTCAATTTTTTCACCAAAAAATGATATTTTTTTACCAAAAATCGTCAAAATTGGCTATTTTTTGCCCAAAAAATCAAATTTTTTTACAAAATCGAATTACAATACCGCCCTCATACCTGGAAAAATTTTTTCAAAAAATGACATTTTTTATGACTCAACTACAGTACTACTTCCATTCCGGGGGTCTGGCTACGCCACTAGAAACAGTGAATATGAACTAGAAAGCTAGTGCCTCAAAATCGTAATTTTTGCCATTAAAAATGAATAGAAATTCGAAATCCAATTTCAATTTCGACTGACCACTACCGGGTCAAAATCAGAGTCCGAAAAGGGGCGGTATACCACTTCATCCACTGGACAGTTTATCCACTAGGGGCACTTCGTCCATGGATACTTCATCCACTAGAGAACATTCATCTACCATGGACACTTCGTCCGCTGGACATTTCATCCATTGAGCACTTTGTCCACCATAGACACTTCATCCACTAAGAAATGATCTTCCACCATAGACGGTTTACCCACTAGATACTGAGTTGAAAGTGTCTGTTTAATATTTTTATGCAAGTTATTAGTGGATGAACTGTCCTTAATGGATGAAATGTCCAGTGGATAAACTGTTCTTGGTGGATGAGGTATTCCTGGTAGACGAACTGTCCAGTAGATGAAGTGATATACTTCCCGAAAAGGTGCTAGCACACAGAATCCAAAAGGCGTGCTGCGCACTGCGTGCTAACACCCATGAATGCTTTTGGGTTCTGGGTGGGGTGCTAGCAAATAGTTGTTTGGTCCCTGGTCCAAATCCAGAAATCCTACTACATTAAACGGTAAAGTTTGTCTGTGTATGTGTGTGTCAGACAATCTCGGAAACGTTTGATTTAAAGGACCAGTCTACTCGAAAAAAGTTGCCTTAATTTGTATATTTATTCGGAAAGTTCATGAAATTTGAAACATTTTTTGTTTTTACGGCATGTTCTAAATCGCTAACTTGTTTTTCATTCGCTTCCTTAACCCATTTTTGGTGCTCCTTTTCCTTGCACTTCCTATTGTTTTGGTAGTTTTTGCAAAACTAGCCCTTCGGGCATGTTCACGTTTTTTGCACGTCGGATGAAAAACAGTTTACCCTTGCCTTAACCTATTCGGAATTTTGGTACACTGTGTCTCGAAGAAACCACGAGCACGGAGCGCTCGACCCCCGTTATTTTATAATAATAGCACATAGATAAATCATATATTATACAGCCCAACTTAACTCTGAACCAACGATTTCAAAATGCAACATATTGAAAATTTTGGCTAGCACTGAATTTTCTTGTTTTTGAAATTGAATCTCCTATAAAAAAATTATATAATTATTAACATATTCAGATACAGTCGAATCTCAATAAGACGCAACTGGAGACCGGTCCCAATATGGATTTCTTATCAATATGGATTCTTAGTGTCCAATGTCGTTGCGCAATTATAGAGCGCATATGCCGGGGTGCAAAAATCGAGTGCTTAAAAGTCGGTGCGCAAGTGTCGTTGCGCATATATGAGGTCGCAAAAGTCCCCCCCCCCCCCCCCCCCGCCGCTAGAGTGGCGTCTTATCGAGAATCGACTGTAATTATAAGTACATTAGGGATGCATAATGGTTTTTTACAAAAGGTGGCAAAATTTTGTAAAAAAGGTGGCATTTAGGTATCTTTGGGTGGCATTTAGGCTATTTAAATTTTATTTAAAAAATTATGCCACTTTTCTGAGCAGTTCAACTTGTTAAATCGATTTTCGCCTTTTTCTTTTATTTTCTCGATAGCTTCGTTGACTTTTTGTATCTTAATTTTATATTTGTGTTCGACGGCGCAAAGTGGATTTTGGTTTGGGGGGGGGGGAAGTCCCCAAAAATTTACCTTGGTCCCCCTTGTGTTTTTTTCAAAATTTTTCCAAATTTTTGGGCAAAAACGT
>OZJO01011739.1:0-12456 GCA_900406225.1 Acrobeloides nanus | reverse complement strand
AATTTTGCTCGAAAATCGCAGTTTTTAGGACATTTTTGCCCAAAAATAGCTCTATTTTTAAGCAAATTTAAATTATTCATTAAAAAAAAATAAAAAATTGAAAAGTTGTACTTACCACAAATGAACGACCAGTATGCTCATCGTAGTCAATACGATTAATTTTTAGTCTAGAAAAAGTTTATTTATTTAAAGGGGTCCAGATAATAGGTCAGGACCTCCACTAATTAAATGGAAACACCAATTGTAACACTAATTGCACTCTTGGCGTCGAGACGGTTTTATTTTTCAGGATCAACGAATTTTCGAATGTGGTCTTCAGCAAATTCATAGCCCAACAAAAGATGAATAAAATTGCAAGAGACCACATTCGAAAATTCGTTGACCCTGAAAAGTTATTCTCGCTTTAAATTTTGCGTCTCGACATCGAGACGAGCACTAATTGCAATTAATGCTCCCCCAACTTGCGATTAGTGCAGTCTCGACGCCTTCAAGACGAATTAGTGTAGACCCTCAGGGCCGCCACTAATACATTCGGACGGCTCCCAAACGGACTTCTAATAACTTCACTAGTTCACTAATAACTTCACTAATTGCGTTCGGAAACATCACTAATAGACGTTCGGACGCGTTCGGAAACGTTCGGGCGCTCGTCCGAACATTTCCGAACGCGTCAGAATGTTCCTGAACGCGTCCGAACGCCTATTAGTGATGTGTGCGAACGCGTCCGAACGGAATTAGTGATGTTACTAGTGATAAATAGTGAAGTCAAAAATTTCTGAACGAATTAGTGGCGGCCCTCACTAATAACTTCATTAATTGCGTTCAGACGCGTTCGGAAACATCACTAATAGTCGTTTGGGCGCGTTCAGAAACGTTAGGACGCGTTCGGAAACGTTCGGGCGCTCGTCCGAACGCGTCAGAACATTTCCGAACGCGTCGGAACGTTTCAGAACGCGTCCGAACGCCTATTAGTGATATGTCCGAACGCATCTGAACTCAATTAGTGATGTTATTAGTGAAGTAAAAAATTTCCGAACGAATTAGTGTAGCCCTCAATCTCCGACAAAAATTTTTTTCTCGATATGACCTATATAAGGGTAATTTGATGCGAGGAATCGATTGCGCGCACTTCAAAGTGCGAAAATGCCTCCTTCATCTTGTTTTCGTGAAAATGTCGATTTTTCAACAATTTTTGTTCACCAGATTGTCAGAAATTTGGAACCCACCCACCCCAAATCGATATTTTCACAAAAACAAGATGAAGGAGGTGTTTTCGCGCTTTGGTAGTGCGCGCAATCGATTCTTCGCATCAAATTACCCCTATATATCGAGAAAAATTTTTTGTCGGAGATTGACCTATTATCTGGAACCCCCTTTAAGACGTTGTTGTACAAACCTTATTTCTTCTCCCGTGAGAAGAATATGATAGGCGTTAAGTTCAGTGACCAGTTGAGTATGTGTGGCCAACAAGTTACTATATTGAAGACGCTTCTCATTAAGCTCGTCCACGAGCGCAGCTATACTCTTCTTCCAAACACTTTCGTCTTCAGTAATATGAGTCAATGCTTCAAGTTCCACAATTTGGCGTCGCAATCCACTGATCACTGCCTCTTGTGAAGCAATCATGGCCTCTAGTTCGTGGACTTTTTCCTTGTAATGTATCACTTCTTTTCGCGCCGTCGCCAATTCCGCGATATGGCTCTTGAAGTCAATGTTCAAGCTGCTCAAATCGATCTGGTACAAGCGCGAAATTTCGAGGTTGTTCGCTTCAAGACGTCTTTCAAAATCTCCACGCAAAGCTTGAAGTTCGGCCAACAGATGAGCATCGTGCTCGCCTTGCAGTTTTTCAATGAGAACCTGAATTTCTTCGCTGTGCTCACGACGATAGCTGTCCATGATCTAAAATTTTTATAGTAAAATGTTAATTATAAATAGGATAAATCATAGCTATGACCTTGCTTAAAAAATGGCGCTGCGACAGGTGAGGATGGGCATTTGAGGACGGGCAATTGTGCTCACGACGAGGACACGACATTTGAGGACGCGACATTTAAGGACGGACAATTAAGGACGAGACATTGAAAATTTCAACGAATCCGCATTTTTTGAAAAAATATTGTTTATTTTAAAATTTCAAAATAAATCCTCAAATGTCGCGTCCTCAAATGTTGCGTCCTCAAATGTCCATCCTCAAATGCCCGTCCTCACCTGTCGCAGCGCCCTATTGGGTAGACAAAAATGAACCCCCTGCACTTATAATGGGGTAAAAAATGGCTTTCGAGTACAATAAAATATAACGTAGCTAATTACCGTAGCATGACTAGCTTGAGCAAGTTCTAGCTCCTTTTGCAACGCCCAGTACTTGCTTTCCCATTGAGCGCTTTTCTTAGCTTCTTGTTCGTATTGACTGCGTATTTCATCTACGGTTTTCTGGACGCTAGTTGAGGTTGATTTTAAGTCCTAAAATTTTTAAAATTTTTTTATGGTTTATTTTATCGGGATTTATTTGTACTTCAAAACTATTTCTGTTATTTTATTTTTATGGAAATTAAATTTTTATCTATAATAAAATGGTTTTATTGCATTTTTGAAATTCTGTTTTGTAACCCATGATCGGTTTTTTAACAAAGCGCCCACTATCGTAAATTTTTCTAAGAAAAAAGCAATAAAATTCGCTTTTTCAAACTGATAAGAACGAAATCAAGTGATTAGGACTGAACAAAATTAAAAAACAATTAATTTAATTAAAAATTTATCGAGCATCCAAGAGTACAGTTTTCAGAAGATTTGGAATGTGATTTTAGAACATTTGGAACACCTCTTTTTTTTACGCTTCACTCTGGTAAAAATAAAAAGGGACACAGGTGAACACTCACCCCCCTCCCCCCCAGAAAACTGAAAGGGCCACTCTTATGATTTTGACCAAAAATGACGAAAAAATGTTCGCGAACAATCCAAAAATCGGTACATACGCTAGCTCGACGTCAACAATTTGGATCGCACGTATCAAGTTTGCCACCAAAATGTGCACCAACGATTTCACGTCTGAATACAAATCTCTCCTTACGAGACTCACATGGGAACCGATCAGTCAACTGGCAATGGAACGCAGAGTCACTGAAGGATTCAAATATGCCAGATGAATCACCAGCATGCCGGATGACACTATCACCCTGTAGCAATTTATTAACAACAGAAGTAGTGCAAGGCTCAATCACTAATACGTCCTAACTATGCCTCTCACCATTTTGGATGCTTACCAATCAAGCTTCATGAACGCAATTCGCCGAATTTGGAACGTCCTACCATCAGAACTATGCCGATCTCTAGCGCTACCGCAATTCAAGAACGCAGTCAATATCATCAATGACTCTTTATGAAGAAGTTGCCAAGAATGGATTCATTAGGCAGGCTGAGAAACATGTTTGACCCATATTTTCATATTTCGTTAGGACTTGTATTATCTGAGACTTTAATTTACTCTTTGTTACACTCTATTTTTTGTTTTGTGTTACTCTTATAGTTGCCTGTAATTTGGGATCATTTCCTGTAGGTTTAACCTTAGTTAAATAAAAAATGACTTAATTTTTGTGGGGCAGTATTGTTCACCTGTGAAAGGGGACCCTTTAGATCGAAATTTACATAATCAAGAATACAAATTATACCAAGACAGTCTTCTCCAATTCTTTGATTCGGAGCTCGGAGGAGCGAATTTTTGAGGTAAGTTCTTCAATTTGAACTAGACCTTTTCGTCGCTCTTCATCGATTTGACGCAAATCCGATTCAAGTTTAGCCACAAGTGCACGTTGTCTTTCGTAGTCAGATAGGGCCTTATTTAATTCGGTAGTTAATCTGAACAAATTATTTGCATGATACAGGTGTATTTTAAAATATTTATCGCATGGTGGGAGGGGGATAGGAAGGGGGTATCATTGGAAAAACTCGGCTCTCCAACGGGTCGGAGGGGTCAAGTCTAATTTCCCCGTCCGCTTANGTCCGCTTAGGCCCAAAAGTACATTTTTGAGCTAAAAATATCATTTTTTTGACAAAAGTGCCTTTTTGTGTCTATCCAATGGATAAATGAAGGTCTTAGGGGGTCCAGTATGCATATGCTGGGAGAGGGTCACGAGCAAACTCGGTTCTCCAGTGGGTGGAGAGGGGACAAATGCAACACCTTCTACATGTATTTGTAGAAATTTAATCTTGCCTACCTGGCATTTTCTACACGAAGTTGCTCGATTTGAAAGTTGGAATCGTTGATTCGTGAAAGGTAGAGCGATTCAAGTTTTTCTTTCATGCTGGTCTCAATTGTTTTTTGTTGACTAATCAACAACGAAATTTCTTCTTTGGATAAGCCCAAGCCACGAACGATCTAAACGAAAAATATTTGCTTACAGTTGAGGAATGGAGAGCATACAGCAAATTCATCTTATTCCCTCAATTTTTTGGGTCCCAGTAAAGGGGTGGTTGAGGGATGAGGATTAGGTAAAAGGTATGAGGCATGTTTTTATTGGAGCAATGTTAGTGATGTTAGTTTTCGGGAACCATAGTTGGAGAAATGGTGAGGTGGGGGTAGTTTTTAGGACCTCTAGGAAGGAAAGATGGTCAAATTTCACCTATTGCCCATCGATCCGAAAATGCTAACTTTAGGGCACTTTGGGGCCAAGAATGCCATTTTATGTCGGCCCGTTGTGGTCCTAGAAGAATGGGGAGAATTGAATCCAGGGGGAAGTAGGGCAAATTCGGCTCTCTAGCGAAGAGGATAGAGCTTACTTCGATATATTTTGCCAAACGATCGTTGAGCTTGCCAAAAAGAACTTTCTCTTCTTCAATCGTCACACTTGATGTAACCAAAAGCGAAGTCTCATTGACAATATAGGTTGAGCTGTCATTTTTCAGCGCAAGATTTGACCCATTTTTTAGAGCAGTAGATGAGCCATTGGTGAAAGTGGTGGAACCATTGCTAGAAACCAGACGAACACCCGAGAGTTGAGTTGATTCTTCACGAGAAGAAGAATGTTGTTCATAGGTGGACACTCGGCTTTGTACCTGAGAGCCAGATCGTTGGACCGATTCGGATTTCGAAACGGCGACCGCTTGTTTTGAAGCCATAATTTACAACTAAATCAAATTTTTAGACCGCTTTGTAAACACGTTTTTGCTTTCGAAAAATAAATTTACAAAAAAGTAAGCCTCTTTTCTTTAATAAAATCGAAAAATTTTATCAGTCAATTTTTTTGTATTCCTAGCTCAGGAATAAAATGGTACAAAAGCGCAAAATGCGAGAGAGGAATGCGTAGTGAATTCGAAAAGGTATTGTCGATTGTTTAATATGCTAGTTTTTATGCTAGTTAAATAGAAGGTGATAAGAAGCTTTTTGACAAGCCCTAAACTAAGAAAAATGCAAAATTAGCCCACTCAAATTTGTAACAATTATTATTTTTGTGATGACACATATGCGTAGTTTATGTATTTGCGTAGGTCGCTGAATTTCCTCAAGCTTTTGTTAAGCTGATGATGAGCTTGTGATCGTATTGCTCTTTCTGATCCGCGTGAACTCGGATAAGGTAGATTCAGCGACCTGATGATAAGAAGCTTTTTGGCAGAAGCATACTTTTTTGAGATGAAGCTGATCCCAAGTCGGTCAAATCCAATTTCGGTGATCTTGGTGTCGTTGCTTTCCAACGACACCAAAATCACCGAAATTGGATTTAAAATTCCTGATTGTTTTGACATTGGTATATGTAATGACTAATCTAACTATTTGTGTATATAAGTCGGTAGAAAATCCGCTGAAGTTTATAAATAAAAATTTTTTTTGGAAAATTGATTATTTCCTTAAAAAATTTTCTTCCATGAGTGGGGGGGGAATGTTTGGCAGACCCCCTCCAAATTTCCGATTTTTTGCTAATTCAGTTTTTCCTTTCAGCCCGCGTCACCAGCTTTCCAACGACACCCAGATCATTGGATTTAACCGAAAAGAGATATGCTCAAAATACGGGTAATTGTCAGTTGGTGACATAAAATCTCTACCAAGGCCTAGGCTTAGGCCTAAGCCTAGGCTTAGGCTTAAACCTAGACTTAGGCCAATGCTTAGGCCTAGGCTTAGACCTAAGGGTTTAGACTTAGGCTTAAGCCTAGACTTAGGCTTAGGCCAATGCTTAGGCCTAGGCTTAGGTCTAAGCCTAGACTTAGGCTTAGGTCTATGCTTAGGCCTAGGCTTAGGCTTAAGCCTAGGCCTAAGCTCTAGTAGAAATTTTATGTCACCAACTGACCGTTGCTCCAAAATACTAAAGTGTAAGAAACACTTGTAATATTCCTGTAACGTTCAACATTCATATGGGCCGAAATTGTTTATTGCACATATTTATTGCAAATCAGGCAACTTAATAAGTCTGAAATTAATATGTTTATTGACACGAAAGTGGCGAAAGTTACGTGGCGAAAGTTACATGGCGAAAGTTAGCGTGACGAGATTCGTGGCGAAAGGATTCTAAAAAATATCGTTTTTTGGAAACGTAATTTATGGATGGCCCCGTACAGGTTTGATGACGTCATCATTTGCTTGACCCCCTCCCCCTCATCATCATCCATCATCAATTGGCGTACCCCTCTCCCCAACTTGATGATGTAATATGTGAATGCCCCCTAAGCGAAAAAACACTAACTAAAAAATTCTGAAATGCCAGCAAAAAAGTGCATAAAGAGAAATATAATTTGTTTGTCTGTCTAACTTTGTTTAGAACAGATGAAATGTAAATGATTTTATTTGTTGACCCGGCTAGAAAAAGCGAGTGATATCTCTGGTTCCTCTGCATTTATGCGAGAAAATCTTTCGCCTTTTACTAAAGATTTCCGTGCAGGGGGACGCTTATGAGTATTACTCAATTTTTGGGCGCCTCTTTCGGGAGGTTAAATGGGTATTCTTTCAAAAGGTTATCCGATGATCATTAGAAAATTGATTTAAAAAAATAGAGAGCAGCAATAGATGAGCAGAAGGGCGCCAATTTTCCAATTTCGGGGGAAGGAGGGTCGGCCACTTATGCTGAACAACTTTCGAAAAATTTTTTTTGGAAAAAAGCTGTTATTTATAAAAAGAAAAAAGTTGTGATAAATATAGGCAAAATTCAAAATCTTAATTTTAATGTAAAGTTGGCTCAGTGGTAGTGCTTCCGGATTCGAGTCTAATAGTCTCGGATTTGAATCACACATGAGACGATTTGATTTTACCTCATAAATAAATCTGGTATAAAGAAAACGGAAAATGGACTATCAAAATCCATAGTCCGTTTTCTATATTGAGGAAAAACGGACTATAGATTTTGATAATTCGTTTTTCCACATTTTTTTATGGAAAACGGAAATTTTCAAACAAATACATATAAAAATTACGAAATTTTCCGTTTTTCCGTTTCCCATTTTCCGAGTTCAGCAACAGGCCACAAATATCGATTCAGTAACCTCCCAAATTTTGTTCTTTAAAACTCGATGCTCAGTGACCCTCAAAATTGGCTATTTGGTGCTCAGTGACCCCCTCATCAATAAGTAGGCAGGGGGTTCGAATTCGGATCGCCCGTGCTTGGAGGCCAGGGGCTTGTTGCAACCATCCGGATTTTGTAATTAACTTGGAGCAATGATCATTCATAAAGTGCAAGTTTTTTCAAACAACGAATTAACTATTAATAAAAAACGGAAAGATTTAATTGTTTCAGCATTACTTTTTTTACAATATTATCCCATTTTTAACTCCATCATCTGCAATTTTGTGACTAATTAGTGCAAAAACGGAAATTAAAGAAGGCCTAATATCTCTACAAAGCAATTTTTATTTCCTTTTTCTTACTTTTGTATTCATTTTCATCAAAAATGACATTTTGGTAAAGTAGATTGGCCGATTTTTAGCTGCAAAAAGAGAATAATATCAATCAGTTCCCTATTTTCACCGAAAATGGAGAACACAGGCAGCATGACGATAGAGCAAATTTGTCAAATGTTTCAAGAAGCCCAATCGTTTGATATTGGTGTCGTGCAGACTAATTTAAAGTCATTATTGCCACTAATTTATGCTATACCATCACTTGTACTAAGTTTAAGGATTATTGTAATGTTAATTAGTGGTAGGAAGAAAGAAGAATTTTCAAGTTCTTTTTATAATTTATTCATAGCTGCAAGTATTGTGGTAAGAATATAGCAGACATTGTCATACACAGTTAACAAACGCCCTCCCAAATGATGCTCAGTGGCCTCTGGGGGACCCCCTCTCCCACTTTCGGTGCTCGGATATCTCTGGGCATAGGTTCAATTTTTTTCAAAAATCATAAGGGTCCCCTTTATAATTTATTTCAAATTTTTTTGTTGAGAAATGCTTGTTTTTAAGCTGAAAATTACAATTTTAGTTGAAAAATGATCATTTTGTTGGAAAAATAAAAAATTTTGGTCATTTTTGGTGAAAAATCATAATGGGGGATCTTATAATTTTTTAAATATTTTAATCAAAAAATCGATGCTCGATGACCCCTAAAATTGGTTTCTCGGTGACCCTCCCCCAAATTGGAGGGAGGTTGTTATGATGTGAGCAAAGGTGAACAAGGGAGGTCCAGATTTGGTCCAGCTTGAATAGTGGGTGATAGGATTTTGGGCTACTTTTAAGTGGGTGGGAGGAGGGGCTCAAAACATGCCGCTTTTCGACCGGTTTGAGTGGGAGGGGTGTACCTAAATTTTAGCATCTAGTGAGTGAGGGGGAGGGGTCCTTTTCGCCTCTGATAGGGAGTCCATAAATGGACCCCCTCCACACACACATAGAAGCCTGATCCTCCCAAAAAGGACAAAAATTGACCCTCCCCCCAAAAAATATAAAAAAATTGGACCCCCTCAAATTATCCCCCATATGGCGTAGCTACAAGGGGTCCAAAGGTTCCATAGATCCCCAAATCCGCGAAATGAATATATTTACCTGATGGCCCCTTATATTTTTGCCCACAAAATTTTTCATTAAATAGATGTCAAATTTTGCCATTTTCAATAAAAATTGCAATTTTAACATAAAATCTCGATTTTTAACAGATTTTAGTCAATTTTTTTAATTTTTGGCAAAATTTTCGAGTTTTTTTGGCCATTTTTCGATAATTTTTTGGTCATTTTCGAACAAGTGGATCACCCAAAATTTCGACCTAGCTACACCCTATCCCCTCCCTTTCCCAAATTTCTCTGGACACAATGAAAAACTTGGGATAAAGTTGGCTTCTTTTGGCCCAGATTATAAACTCATTTAGGAATTTCTCTATTACATAGCACAAAACTATTTCGATCGTTTAATGGTAGCACCCATCACGTCATTTTTGTATGAATGGATGCCAGAAAGTGGTTTTTTTCCATCTTTATTCTATTTTTTGAGCACATATCTAATGTTTGCTGCAATATTGACACCGATTATGCTATCAAGCAATCGTTTTACTGCTGTTGTGTTTCCTGTGCATCATAAAAGGGTTTGTTGGGTGGAAGTTCATCCTGTTTATTACCAAAGACAAAATGCTCATCAATATCAAACATGCAAATTAAGGATTCAATAAAAATTGTTTATTGAAACGATTGATCACGCAATACATAATTCAAAAAAATTCCAGATTCAGGGAAAATGGTGGATGTATTGAAGCAAAAATGGACTAAATTCGATTTTTCGCTGTAAAACCGGATGTTTAGGGGTTTTTCTAGGCGAGGAATTGATTGCGCGCATTCCCGAAGCGTTAAAATGTTTCCTTGATTCAGGGAAGATGGTGGGTGTATTGAAGCGAAAATGGGCTAAAATTCGATTTTCGCCTTAAAATCAGCTGTTTAGAGGTTTTCTAAGTGATTCACGTACTATTCACCAACCAAATATTCCAAAATCATGATCAGGGAAGCATTTTCATGCATCGGTAATGCGTGCAATCGATTTCCCGCCTAGAAAAACCCCTAAATAGCTGGTTTTACGGCGAACAATCGAATTTTAGTCTATTTTCGCTTCAATACACCACCATCTTCCCTGAATCAGGGCCATGGAAACGTTTTCACACTTCGAGAATGCGCACAATTGATTGCCCACATAAAATTACCCCTATATGGATCATTATTAGAAAAAAATTTCTGGTCCAATTCATGTAAAAAATCTCAGAACTTTCTGAACAACCCAATATTTCTTTAAAAATTAAAAAAATAATGTTAACAAAAATGGAAACTTTATTCCGAGTGGAGTGGTCCATTAAAAAAGAAAGAATCGTCGGTGTGACACTTGCGGACGAACTTTTGCGGATGTGAAATTTGCGGATTGATTTTATGTTTTTTAAAAAGAACCAGAGGTTCTTTTTAAAAAACGTAAAATAAATCCGTAAATTTCACATCCGCAAATATCACATCCACAAAAGTCCATCCGCAAGTGTCTCACCGCCAAAAATCACATTTTTGCACATCAAAATTTAGATTTGGTTAAAAATGACTGGGATAGTTCTTTTTCTCTTCTTTCTGTTACCTTTAGCGTTTTCATTTCAACTTTGGTTTACTAGATGCATCAAATGTAAGATGCTTAATTTGAACAATACCAATGAAGCTTATTTTTACATCCTTCAAGCCAATGAAGAAGCATATCCTGTAAGTAGCCTAATCAAGAGGTGGTCCAAAACCCCAGATTTTACGATTGTTGTTCATAATTTTCAGATTGCTTAATTTTAACCAAAATAATCATTGGGAGTTTTCTATGCAAGTTACACGGCGCACCAAAAAACCGAAAAGGTGCAGGCAAGGGTCAAAATTTTTAAAAAATGTCGCCAATCGACTCATCTCGCCGAGCGCTTCAAAACGATTACCATATCATGGGGGTTTGAATCATGGCCGAGTGGCTAACGTGCTCGGCCTTCACTCATAAGGCGCGGGTTCGATCCCGCACCCAAAAGTCATTTTTTATTTTGTTGCCAAAATTTAAGGAAAATTTTTGCATATCTATATTTCTATGCGAGAATCACGTTGGCGCTATCATTTTTCCATAAAAAATTTTTTAATTTGGAAAACTCTCAACCTTATTAATTTTCGATTTTTCCAATTTTTCAAAAGTTTTCATGGAAAAATAATAGCGCCAACATGTTTCCCGCATAAAAATGTAGATATGCAAAAATGTTCATGAATTTTGATAACAAAATAAAAAAATTACTCTTTGGCGCGGGATTCAACCCGCGACCTATAAGTGAAGGTCGGGCACGTTAGCCACTCGGCCATGGGTCAAACCCCCGAATTCCCATTATATGGTGCTCGTTTTGAAGCGCTCGGTGATCTGAGTCGATTGGAGACATTTTTACCATATCAACAACATTTTCGGTTTTTTGGTGCACCGTGGTTATCGATTGCGCGCATTACTACACCTTGAAAACGCTTCCCTGATTCAGGGAAGAAATGTGTGTATCGAAGCAAAAATAGGCTAACTCAGGGGTATGGAAGCGTTTTCAGGGTTCGGAGATGCACGCAATCGATTTCTCGCATAGAAAACACCTTATAGGGTTATTTCGGTAAAATGAAAACTTGTAAAATGTTGAAAAAAATCGCACAAATTCGTTTTTTAATCTTGTGTATTATGGTACATAATTTCATAATGCATAATGGTAAGAAGCTCATGCCTAAGCCTAAAGTCTAAGCCAAAGGCCTAAACTTAGGGCATAAGGCCTAGACCTAAGGCCTAAGCCTAGGACCTAAGATTGAGGCCTAAGCCCATTATGTATTTTGATGCGCGTCCGTTTTTTAACACCCTATAAAAACAAAATTTACAGATCCGGTTGAGTTTACTCATGCAGCTAGTGTCATTTGTCTCTTCAATAAGTTGCTTTATTATGAATACTATAATACTAAGTACCATGTTTTATCGGAGGAAGATGAATAAAGGAGCAACTAAAATTAACCTCAATGAAAAGAATAAAAAAGCGGCAATGCCAGAAGTAAAACTCTTGGCACTATCTTTAGTGATGTTTTTTAACGAGACGATGCTGTCTATGATTCAAGTAAGAATATTTTAGCAACTGTAAAAAGTATCGAAAAATTTCCAAATCTGAAAGATACCTAGATCCTCAAAGGGTTCAAAAAATTTATGCCATTTGGCGGATTTTTAGAATCCTGACGTTTTATTTAACCACCCTATACATTCATAAATTTAGCTCGGTTTCTTCATTTTACGCGGCGCTGACATTTCCACCACGGATAAATGGAATGTTGTCAACAATATATATAATCTTCTCTTTGATATTGAACGCTTTGTCATCGATTTAATATGCTTAACCCCACCATGGTTTTTACTGATGATGAGCTCGTCCGTCCGCCAAAAAATCCTGGGCAAATCTAAAACACATGAAACCAAGAAGGTATCTAGAGTCGCTTCGCTTCATACAAAAACAGTCACACCTAGCAATAAAATTTTCCAAACTTCAAAAAATTAAATTTTTT
>OZJO01011717.1:0-12259 GCA_900406225.1 Acrobeloides nanus | reverse complement strand
CATGAATTTTCCGAATATATATAAATTATGGCAAATTTCGCTAATTACAGAACCTCACCCTTTTTATACCGCCTAAATTTCGCCAAAAAAGCGACAAATTTATAGCTCACAAATGCTGAACGCATCGGGAATGTGTTCAGCGAATAGAACTACGGTCGAATATGATGTTCTTAGATTTTGAATTGTTTACCATAATTTTATAAACCCAAAAAACTAGCCTCACCCTTGCTCCACCCTTTTTAGCTTTGCTCCACCCCACCCTTTTTAGGGTTAACCGTCTATGAGAGAAATAATCAGATCTCAGCTTCTGAAACAGCATCTCAGACGCGATTTTGTTCGTTCTAGGGTAATAAAATATGGCGAATCTCATGGCAACTTTAGATTTATATCAAAGATTCAGGATTTCGTTTTAATACACTACTTTTGGAACACAAAAAGTCATATTTTGTTCATTCTTTCTTAGAAAAATGGAATAAAACATTTATGGACAAGGATTTTTTAGTTAATAATTTTTTAAATTACCATATTCTTAATAATTTTTAAAATATTTTTCTAAAAAACCGTCGTTCCTGAATGTTTTATTCCATTTCTCTAAGAAAGAAAGAAATGCACAAAATACGACTTTTTGTGTTTCATAAGTAGTGTATTAGAACGAAATTCTGAATCTTTGACATAAATCTGAAGTCATTATGAGATTCGCCATATTTTATTACCCTAGAACCATATTTATTACCCTTTATTTTCATGAATCGCGTCTAAAATGCTGTTTGAGAAGCTGAGATCTGATTATTTCTCTCATGGACATGATTAAATGTTTGACCGAAGTTTTTTGTCCGCTGCTGTAAGTATAAGTAAATTTTTGAAAAACTCTTATATGAACGTTGCTATGATTTCTAACGTAATCTATTCAATTTTGCTGATTAATCATTTGGCTGCCTTCGTATTTGGAGCTAGTTTTTGTGTTTTACTGTTTTGGCTCATTTTAACAACTACATTGGCTATTATAAGACAATATAGTCGAATTTTGTTGCAAACGTGTATCATCGATTTAACTTTGACCATCTTAGCCACTATAACAGATACTTTGATAGTCATAGAAAATGTAGATAATGCCGGATCTATCCCCCAAACACCACATGGCCTTCTTGCAGTGGACGTCCTTTGGAATGCCTTTTGGTATCTGGCCGGGATTAACGCACACCTTCTTTCTTTTGATGTTTTTGAACAGGTGCCATGATTCATCGCCTATAACCAACATACGTGCACAAACACCCCCCGAAAATTTAGACTTGTTGCGGGCGAAAAAAAACGACCTTTTTTTTTTTAGTAAATTTTTGGGAAAATTCATAGAAAATTTTTGCCCGCAGCTGCGGGCGAACCGCAAAATTTTTCTCTCTTTTCGCCCGCAGGGTGCGGGCGAAATGGGTCTCACCCGCAAAATTTGCGGGCGAAAAGTCATTTTGGCCTGCGGGTTGCGGGCGAAAACCCACTTTGGCCTGCGGGTTGCGGGCGACCCTTCCCNTGGAACCCGTAAGACCACAGTGAAACTTTATAGATACTTGTATAGCTTCGAATTAAACTAAATCAGAGACTTCGCTAAAGTGAGTGTCCAAAGAGAAGGGTTTCAGCCTTCGGCCGAAAAGGGACTTCGAGCCCGTAGAGCATTCCTCGATGTCGTCGTCGCTGAATTAAATACTTTCAGAAGTTATAAACCATCAAACAAATTTTATTTCTTGATGCTTATTATACCGAAATTTCTTATTGACAGCCGTCAAGGCTGTCAATAAGAAATTGTGTATATTATGTATTTTCAATAAAGTCTTAAATTTTACTCCTTTTATTCACATATTCAATTACTACTAAAATCTACGTATTCCATACTTGTAACAAAAATTATTAATACAGTTTAACAATATTTTGAAACTTATTGCTTTTGATGTGTTTTAGTTGCATAATGTTCTTTCTTCCTCTTCTTAATGTTCTTGTTAGCTAAAAAGTTATCGCTACTAGTGTAAAAGTAGTTAAAATTGATTCCCGTAGCACAATCGTTGTTAATAATATTGCCAGCATATTGATGAACCATTGGCTAAAAGAAATAACAAATATGAAAACGTAATGAAATTACTTGGCTCCAACCGCCAAAAGGAGTAAATCCAGTAGTTAGGTCTTGCTTTCCGTTCCAGTTAACCCACCAAAGGGAACTAGCCAAATAAGAAGCTTCAGTGAATTTAGCACCGACGACTGAAGACCAGGAGTTATAATTGGTGATAATACCAGGATAATAGGTGTAGTTACCACCAGTGGAATCAAGGACCAACTAAATTGGATTATTAGGCGTAGTCTAGAGAGTAACTTGCGAGTATGGTGCTGAGAATATCAATGATGAATTTTTGGTTTTGTTGTTGGTTGCTTGACCATGGTTGGGATTTGTCGATCTTGACATAAATCATCCCAACAATGTCAGCCTTGTTCAATCGATTGATTACGGCATTGGCCTGATCCACTCCGGATGTCAAATTATTCTGACAGTTGGCCAAACACGGCGTCATGGAAACAGTACGAAATTTCAAGCCATCTCCTAATCCTTAATTAAATTATAGAAGTTAAACTGGGTACCGAGCATCTACAGCGCTTAGGTGAACCGCCTACGGCTGCTCTCTTATCGCTCAAAAGCATGAGGTGCCAACAGGGACACCCCGGGTGAAATCTGGGGGGCCGAGTGAAAATCTGAAAAATTCCTTTCAATACATATCCCTCTTTCATGAATAGGGTCAAACAATGATTTTCAGGCTTCGGGAATGCGCGCAATCGATTCCTCGCCCCCGAAAACCTCCAAGAGGTCAATTTTTGAAGCCCTCGGATTTAAGGGAACCATTTTTGGACAAACAAACACATACACATAAGGGGCCACTGCCCAAAACAGATCGGGAAAAAACAGCTCCCTGTCGCATCGAACTTTACTTAGGATTGATCTTAGGCCACTGCCGCATACGCGCCCTGTCGTAACCGGTTCTCTGCCTTAGGCTGATTTCTTTTCTCGGACTACAAGAATCTGTGAGCGTCAGAAAAGTTTGGACCACCTTTTAAATTGAGTATGGATCTCACCAACAACTTACCATCGATGGCGTTGTTTATGTTGGTAATTCCAGTTTCATCGACAAATCCAGCGGGGTCATAGACACTGGTCATAAGATTATCAAAACCATATTTGTTGTATAAACATTCGAATTGTCTTTCGTTGATGACGACTCCTGAGGATTCTAGGCCCAAATCGGCATGAGTTGAGCATACACAAAGTAATATCATAACAAAGATATATGGACTAAAATCCGGCAAATACAAAAGGATATCTTGTGTTCAACTTTTTCAAAATTGGAATGGGAGAGCAGGATCTTTTCGAAAATCACAGAAATTCGCATAAAAAATGGGGAGAAGTAAATAATTTTAATTACTTCATTTCTAAGGGCTCGTTTACATATTCGGCGTCAGCTTAAGAATTTTTCGTTTACATACTCAGCGTCCAATAGCATCAGCATCAAGAAGCGTTAGCGTCTGCAAGAGTCAGCGTCCTCAAGCAATAGCGTCATCAATCGAGCGTTATCAAGCGTCGACGTAGGCGCACTCGAGCTACAGTACCATAACACTGACGCTCGAAAACGCTGGCGCTGTAGGGCACCCGGAGATGCTATCATTGACGCTGACGAGGACGCTCGTTGTTGTGTGTCTCATTCTAGTGTAGCGTCAGTTTTAAAAAAATATGACGCTTACGCCGAAACGAGCCCTAACCTAACACTAGGTGCTCTACATGCATAGACAAGGGGGTAGGCTAGTAAACCGAAAAGCGACACGTTTGAAGACCTTTTTTTAGCCGGCGAATTTTTCAATTTTTGACGAATTTTCGATTTTTTCTGAAATTTCAATTTTGACAAACTTTTCAATTTTTGACGAATTTTTTGATTTTTGTCGAATTATTCAATTTTTGACGAATTTTTCGATTTTTGTTGAAATTTCAATTTTGTCGAATTTTTAAGCAAAAATTCGATTTTGAGTAAAAATTCAATTTTTGAACAAAATTCGATTTTAGCACAAATTTCGATTTTTGAGCAAAAATTCGGTTTTGAGCAAAATTCGATTTTAAGAAAAAATTTCGATTTTTGAGAAAAAAAATTCAATTTTTAGGCCAAAATTCGATTTTGAGTAAATTTCGATTTTAGCAAAAATTCGATTTTAAGAAAAACTCGATATTTTTGAAACTCGATAAACTCGAACTCGAAAAACATTAAATTCGAACGAAAAGTTTTATGAGCCGCGACAACCCTGCTTGGATTGTTTAAAAAAATTTTTAAGCCCAAAAACTCAACAAAAAAAACAAGTAGAATGACTTTTTTGTGACACTCTAAAAATTTCATACCTTTTCATATCTAATATATGTAAAAATATTTTGGTGGTCGGAAAACTTACAAACTGATTCATTCAATTCCTTTGCTCTATTTATATTGAATTTTTAAGAATTAAGAGTCTAGCAAAATAGGTCTTCGATGTACCTTTTAATGATATCACAAATTTTTATTACAAAGGAGACTAATTGATGTTCTTTTGAAACGCATTAAAATTTTTTGCATATTTGTTTCTTGATAAAGATCACAGTTCTATAAAACAATTATGATCAAATTGTTTGCTGATAATTAAATGCCCAAATGATTTCATTAATAAATGCCTAGAATGTTTTCTATATTTTCCGTATCAGGAATATCATTTGANGCCAAACGTTCATTTTGGTGCAGTTTTTTGCGCTGAACACGATGCTGCAAAAAATTTTTGAAAAAAACTCACTTTAGGTGGGTCTAGAGCCCCATCTTTACAGATACCTTGTTAGAAAAATATCTTTTTAGTATTTTAAGCATATCTCCTCGTAGGAATTGTTTTGAGAGATGGTTGACCACTGATTTGAAAGGTGAGAATCTGCCCTACAACTTTATCAAACATCTCTAGAAAGTTTTTGTTTCAATAAAAAGGTATACTTAAATCTTTGAGGCATACCCTGATTTCATTAACGGGTTTTTGACAAAGATCGGCATTTTTGACCCGGTTACGGAAATTTTTGTCAAGGACAGTTATTGAAAAATTTGTAGTTCAGACTCCCAAGAACATTTTGTTATATTGGGTTTGGTATGTTAGTACAGGAATTTTTTGCCTCAAAGATTTAAGTATACCTTTTTATTGAAACGAAAACTTTCTAGAGATGTTTGATAAAGTTGTAGGGCAGATTCTCACCTTTCAAATCAGTGGTCAACCATCTCTCAAAACAATTCCTACGAGGAGATATGCTCAAAATACTAAAAAGATATTTTTCTAACAAGGTATCTGTAAAGATGGGGCTCTAGACCCACCTAAAGTGAGTTTTTTTCAAAAATTTTTTGTAGCATCGTGTTCAGCGCAAAAAACTGCACTAAAAGATCGTTTGGCACGCTTGACAATCCGAATGTTAAAAAATCCAATAGTGAGAAAAATCGCACCAAAAAAGCATTTTTCCTTAAGAAATTTGCCTTAGAAAAAGGGTCTCCGCGTACACGGGTTATAAGGGGAAAATCCGAAAAATGCGTACAATGGCGTTTTTTGCGTATACACCCAAAACTAAAGTTGTAGGGGACGATGAGAGAAGACGATTGATAAAAAATCNTCCGCGTACACGGGTTATAAGGGGAAAATCCGAAAAATGCGTACAATGGCGTTTTTTGCGTATACACCCAAAACTAAAGTTGTAGGGGACGATGAGAGAAGACGATTGATAAAAAATCATATGGTGAATCTATAAAATGGCTCAGTGAAAGAAGAAAAATGACACCAAAATCATGGGGTACCCTTCAAAATAATTTTTTTAGCCCCTTTTTTATCCCCTCATGTTTTACGTAAATCTTATAGTTTGAAATTTAATGGAAAGTTAATAGGGCCACGTAGCAGAGTGGTAAGACCCTCGACCCGTCTCAATTTCAAGTTCAATTCCAAGCTGTGTTTAAAAGTTTTTTTCCTATCAAAACTTTTAATTTTTTTGCAAAAAATAAATGCTTTAAAATTTTAAAAACTTCTTTAAAAAATTAAAAAATAGGATAAAAATTTAAAATATTCATAAAAAATTAAAAAATGGGGTAAAATTTTAAAAAAATTTAAAAATGGGTTAAAAATTTGTAAAAAAATTAAAAATATGTTTAAAAATTTTTTACAAATAGGTGCTCGGAAGCGCTTGGAAGTGCTCGGAAGAAATTGGAGAAGAATGGATGGGGGGGAGGGGGTAGCCAAATGATTACGGCTGATTACAGGGGGGAGGGGGGGGGGTCAAAAAATCCGAAAAATTGATTACGTAATATCTGGATGACCCCAAACCCAACAAAATTGTCATTTTTGAAAAAAAATTTTATGGCATTTAATACAGCTGGACTCCTTGTACCAACCCCCATTTATGCGAAAACTAGAAAATCGACCATATACGCTCATTTTAGTGTTAGACCTTGTACGGCCTCTTCTAAAGGGGTCGGCCATCCCTACTTTTAGTAATGTTAAATGATTTCATTAATAAATGCTTAGCATGTTTTCTATATTTTCCGTATCAGGAATATCATTTGATCATAGATTGATCGTTACTGACAGTCCTGGGGCTGCAAGAAACTCCACCTAATTTCTGATTAAGGTCACTGATAACCAGCTTAAATGTTATAAGATTGTTGAATGAAAGGTGAAAGATCATAAAAAATATTTTATGATCTTCATCATTAAAGATGAAGATCATAAAAAAGGTGAAGATCATAGATATTTGATCGTTACTGACAGTCCTGAGGCTGCATGAAACCCCACATCATTTCTGATTAAGGTCACTGATAACCAGCTTAAATATCATAAGATTTCTTAATGATGTGTTCTACCATATTTAAAGGTGAAGAATATTAATCTTAACATCTTAACAGAATATTCAACAATGAACATGTCCGAGTTGATGATTTTTGTGTGCCTAATAATAATTCTATCGACCCAAGCTGCACCAAAAGATAGATCTTTTCAATGTAAGATATTTTTCATATAAAAAAGTTAATTTATAGCAAAACATGTTATGAGTTCTAATGAAATTGGAAGACCGTGTTCTACAAATATCTCCAACCTTTGGATAAACATTATTTTGGTAATTGAAACTAGTACGGCGATGGGTGCATCAAACTTACGCCAAGTAAAAATTAAACTATGAGCCAAGCGCCGTCTCAAACTTCTGTTGCCAGATAATAAAGGGTGTGAGTGAGTGAGTGAGTTTATTGCAGAATACACATGCACTTGGCACAAATAAGGTATTCCTAACATAGATATAACAAGACAAATAACCTAGATAAACTGGGAGACGGAGCGCTATTGCGCTCGAAGGAGAGAGGAGAACCAAAAATTTCAAGAGTATTGAAACGAAAACTTAGAAAAATCGAACTTTTTTGAATTTTCACGTGACAAATATCTATACTAGGGCAATTTGCATAGGTAATCGATTGTGCACATTTCCGAATTACAAGTAATTTGAGACTCTAAATGTCTCTAATTGAATCTCGAATTCGAGACTCTGTGTCTCGAACAGATTTGGATTGGTCAGAATATTGACACGAAAACTTGATTTTTTCAAAAATGTGTCCAAATGGGTCGAGCGATAGCTCAAAAAATTCTTTAACGCATGCTGAACAACTTTAGTTTTCACCACTTTTTATGAAAACCTTTGTGTTTCGAAGAAAAACCTTATAAACTTTTTGACATCATAACTCAAAAGCTCGAGTAAAAAATCAAAAAGTTAATAAGGTTTTTCTTCGAAACACAAAGGTTTTCATAAAAAGTGGTGAAAATTAAAATTGTTCAGCATGCATTAAGAAATTTGTTGGGCTATCGCTTAACCCATTTGGACACATTTTTGAAAAAAATCAAGTTTTCGTGTCAATATTCTGACCAATCCAAATCTGTTCGAGACAATGAGTCTCGAATTACATGTAATTCGAGACATTTAGAGGCACATTTAGAGTCTCGAACACCTGTTCGAGACAGTTAGCGAGCAGCCTAATTCAAGGAAAAATTGGTTTTTGGAGTGTAAATTTGCCTGAATTAGGGTCAACTAAGAGCTCTCACTCCTCTGCAATGCGTTATATCGATTCTCCGCACAAAATTATTCCTAGAAGCGATGTTTCTAGAAGAAATTTTTGGGCCAAAAAATCATCAAAAAATCACGAAATTTGTCAAAAAAAGCAAAACTTTTTGGGGCACCATGTAGTAGAATTTAATTCACAAATTTAAAATTTCGTAAAAAATAGACTAAAAAGATCAAAATTTTTGACAAAAATGGTATCTTTTGATTTAAAGCTCTCTTTTTAAGGGTGAGAGACTTGTGGTGCCCCGTTTTTATGGGACTACTAGTGGCATCCTTGATGGCGACAAAGGTACGGATGGGTATCCCTTATTAGCTCAGTGCAAATGTGATTATACAGGTTATATGAAACGTGTGCTAGCTTCAGTGTGAATATAATGTGCAAGACTTGTAATAATTACTTAGTATTTATTAAAGGGTTAATTAAGGGTAAGGAACGGTGGTAAAATACCATACACATAGTATTAGGAATTCGCATCTACTAATTTAAAGGACCAGTCCAGTCAGTTACAATCATATGAAAAAATGAGATATTCGGAAAGATCATGAAAAATGGAGCATTTTTTGTTTTTACGGCATGTTCTGAATCGTTGTAGTTTTCGAGATAATTGCGTTTGAAATTTTGAATTTTGTACAAGCTCTTCGTTGTAATACACAAACTTTTTTGAATTTTTTGCGGAAAAATCGATTTTTTCAATTTTTATCAAATGAACATTTTAGCAATTTTTACAGCTAAATGAGACGAACAAAATGACACCAAAATTATCCAATTTGAACATTGTTTTGGGTTATTGAAACGAAATTTTTATAGGCCTAATTCCGGAAATCGGGGTTAGGCCGATTTTTTGAATTCGCCCTATATTTCGATTTTTTTCGTCTTCCAATCCCGTATTTAGCAGTTCATGACGCTTCCGGGATTCGACGAACGCAAAAATTGAAATATATTGGGATTTCGAGATCTCAAAATCCGGGATCCAACCCTAGTCACTGGCTTCCATACAAGACTTGAAACGCTTTGGAAAGTTTCCTACGATTTTTGCCAAAGTTTCAACGCTAATCTCTTTCCACGCCTTCTTCAATACACGCTTCAATTTCAATGATTCGACATTGTCGTGGGGCTAGCGCAGGCCCTTTCTTCGAGAATGCTCCACATGGAATAATCCAACGGGTTCAAATCGAGTGAATTTGGAAGCCACCCGTCTCTTGTAATGAAATCTGGGCATTCTCCCGACAACTTTTCTTGTGAGCTGGAGCTGAATCCTGCTGGAAGCACCATTCTTCATCGCCAAAATTATCTCTTGCCCAAGGAAAAAACATTAAATAAAGTTTCGGATATTAAATTTCAAAAAATAGTTGCAATAATTGAAAATATCAGGTGACCGGTTTATTTTGTCTCACTCTGTAATTTTTTCGTGTTTATTACGCCTGATTTTTGGTATTAATTTTTATGATGCCGGATTTTGTAGAAAAATATCTTTCAGACATTCATTCTCAATTCAAATTTTCCATTTATCTCCTTGATATTCAAATGTTTGGCATTTTGTTCTAGCCTCAAAATTCATTTACATTCCGTTAAAAATTGATTTTTTTGTACCAACTTTAATGCATTAGGGTTGAAGTAACGAGAGCCGAGCACTTTCTGCATAAATTTATGCAGAATCTTCCCCCCCCCCTCAAATCTGAAAAAAGGCTTTGGTTTAGGCCTAAGGCTTAGGCTAAGCCTAGGTCTAAGACTAAGGACTAGGCCTTAGGCTAATCCTAGGCCTAAACCAAAGCCTTTGTTTCAGCTTGAGGGGTTGGGGACAAAATTTTCCCATACCCTTTTTTCCCTGTATCTTTTTTCTCAGTGACCATTTTTCCTCAATTTTCGTTGTAATATCCTGCCTTATCGATCGAAACAATTTCATTTTGTTTAAGAACGACTTGAAAAGCATCCAAAATTTGCATATAGAAAAAAGCAAACTTTTTAAATTAGACTCTTGCTCAATAAAAACAGAATTATGGAAAAAGCCTTTAATGGTAAAAACTAGTTACATTTTGAAAATTATACAGGGTGGCGCAAAAAAGTGCACTTTTTTGGGATCCGGAAACTTATTTCGTCTCAACCTCATTTGAATTAGTCGGAGTACTGACACGAAAACCCTGAATTTTACATTTTTTTAAAAATACGCTTAATTATTGGGTATATTTAAAAAACAAGACGGCATTCTTTATAGCTCGATGAGACGAACAAAACGACACCGAATTTATAGACACTAGGAGTTTCCTCACGCTTACAGAACAATGCCCTTATGAAATTTTCTTACGACGGAAAGGAAACTGCTAGTGTCGTACTTTTTGTGTTATTAGTTAGTACTCGTGGGTACAGGGGGCGGCAAAAGTCCTGACATTGTCAAAAATGCTGAAAAGGTGTTTTCTTGTCCAGAATTGTCGAGAAAACACGAAATGCCAAGACTTTTACCGCCTAGGTCAGGACTTTTGCCGACCCCTGTACTATCGAATGGTAAAAGAATTTTTTTTTGGAAGCACTAATGTAATTAGTGCTCGTCTCGATGCTTTTTAAAATTTAGAATATCTTTTCAGGATAAACGAATTTTCGAATGTTGTCTTTTACATTTTTATGCATCTTATTGTGGGCTATAAATTTGCTTAAGACCATTCGATAATTCGTTGACCCTGAAGAATAAAACCGTCATGACGCCATCTATTCAATTAGTGCTTGTCTCGAAATCGTCTAGACGAATTAGTGGAGACCCTATTGTTTTTATTTTTAAACTTTTGTTGTTCAAGCGATAGAAGTTGTTATTTAATTTTCACATACTACAGGGTGTATAAAAAACCGGAATTTGGGCGATTTTTTCACGTTTTTTCGACCCGAAAATTTTTTTTCAAAAATGACCCCCCCCCCTATTAGGGCTAATTTTATGCGAGGAATCGATAGTCCAAAACGCTTTCTTGTTCCTGATTCAGTGAATCGGGGTGTGTGTATAGCGATGACCAATTTTTGCTATAATACATCAACTTTCTTTGATTCAGGATTAGGGTTGGAGGAAAAAATTTTCCCGAAATCGGGAAAGGGTTTATAACTTTTTTATGGTGAACTCTGCATGGTTTAGTGTTTTTGAAAAAAAATATTCTTCAGATTTTTCTGCATATTTTTGCAAAAGATTGCATCGAAAAATAATGACTTGGTAAAAGTTGTGACAAATTTTTCCGAAATTTTCCGATTCGGGAATTTCTCGATTTCAGGAAAATTTCCCGCAATCGGAAAAAAAGAGTTCATAAAAAGTTATAAGCCCTTTCCCAATTTCGGAAAAAATTTTCCCGCCTGCCCTATTCAGGATCAAGGAAGCGTCTTCAAGCTTAGGGAATGCGCGCAATCGATTCCCCGCATTAGCCCTATAAAGTTATTTTTGAAAAAAAAAACATGAAAAAATCGCCCAAATTCCGCTTTTTTTATATCCTTGTAGTTTTTTACATCTATTTCCACTTTTTTGAAAATATTCATTATCTTTAGTTCATTTTAGTGATCTTCAATTGATCCTCTTGCTTGCCAATTTTCCTATCCAGTTTTGTTCTCTATTATCCGATTAAATGATCTCCGACGCAGAATTAGCATCGACAAATAATGGTTATTCGAACTTGAATAGTCGATCAAAGAGTCCTAGTGGTCGACCAAAAAGCCCTTTTCTCGACTCGGAGAATTTTATGAATCAGTCGCCTCGAAAGAGGATGCGTTTACCGGTAAGAGTTTTAAGAACCATGAACATTTGATAAATTGCATGTTTTTTTTGTTTTATCATTCGTTTTCATCTTGTTTTATCATTCATCATTCTTTTTACATGCCATGAGGTAATTTTCTTGATTTAAATTTTTCAACAAATTTAAAAGATTTCGTGATTTTTTATTATTAAAACGAGTTGCTCTCACAGTCAAAATATTTTTGTTTTTATACCTTTATCTGGTGGCAATTTCCTCTTTTCTTTTTATAACTTATATTTTTATATAAAAATTGAATTTTGATCTAAATAGTCTATTTTATAACTATTTTTAAACGTGATTTGAGAAAATATAGTCATGGGGGGGGGGGAACGCCCTCGT
>OZJO01011712.1:0-53763 GCA_900406225.1 Acrobeloides nanus | reverse complement strand
GACTATCCCGCCCCCCCCCCTAAGGGGGGGGGATAGTGCAAAGTGCCAAAATTTTAATAATAAAGGCTTTAGAATTTAAAAAAGATTAAAAAATCTGATTGGACGGTTAAAAAGTTGATTGGACGGTTAAACCCCCATTGGACGGTTAAAAGTCGATTGGAGGTTAAAAATCGATTGGACAGCCAAAGTGCAATAGAGTCAATTTTTTTTCTTAAACGCTAAAAAGTTTAAACGTTTGGAAGTTTTTGGAAGTTCGAAAAATATCGATATTTTCAAACGCAATTTTTAAAAACAAGAAACTGAGTTTGCTCACCAAAATTTGGTTTTATTTTATAGATCTCGAAGTGTAGAATATTTAAAAAAAAGAATTGATAAAAATTTCGCTGAGAAAAACTTATTTTTCTGCAACATACAAAAACGGGCACTATAAATTTTACGTTTCATGTTCGCCACAACAACTTCCGCCACGTTCGTGTCAATATACATATTTATTGCAAGTCAGGCAACTCAATTAGTCTGAAATTAAATGTTTATTGACACGAAAGTGGCGAAAGTTAGCGTAGCTAGATTCGTGGCGAAAGTTATAGTGCCCAAAAACGGGCACTATAACTTTCGCCACGAATTTCGCCACAACAACTTTCGCTCGTAACTTTCGCCACATAACTTTCGCCACTTTCGTGTCATTATATATATTTTTTTGCTTAATTTTGAGTTGACATTTTAATTTGAGTTACCTGATTTGCATATGTATATAATGACACGAACGTGATTGTGGCGAAAGTTGCTGTGGCGAAAGTTACGTGGCGAAAGTTATAGTAAAATGGCAACGTGGCGAAAGTTATGTGGCGAACATGAAACGTGGCGAAAGTTATAGTGCCCATTTTTTGTTGATATTCGGAAAGTTCATGAAAAATGGAGCATTTTTGTTTTTACGGCACGTTCTGAATCGTTGTAGTTTTCGAGAAAATTGCGTTTGAAATTTCAAATTTGTGGAACATGTTTTCGTTGTAGTACACAAACTTTTTTGAATTTTTAATCGATTTTTTCACAAAAAAGTTAGTGTAATACAACGAAAGTTTTCAACGTGAACAATTTCAAACCCAATTATCTCGAAAACTACAACGATTTAGTGGTTGTCGTAAAAAGAAAAAATGCTCCATTTTTCATGAACTTTTTCCGAATATCAAAAAAATGGCAACCCCCTCCCACTATAGACTGGTCCTATTAAACTTAACAAAAAGAATAGTTTAATCTTGATTTAACGTAACAATGAAACAACAGCAATAAACAATTGTTTGTAAAGATATTGCTCAAAACAATGGCTCGGGGAATTCGAAGACGACGTCCTTGCCAGTGAGGCGTTTGTAAACTGCCGAGAAGGTGTCCACTTTGTGTTCAACATTCGTGAGTTGAGCCTTGTCGAGATGGATCTTTTGGATTTGCTTTCCGTCGAGCTTCACGCGAGTTCTTCGGCCGACAACTTCGGCTGGGTAGACCAAATCGGAGAGAATGGCATCGTGGACTGAGGTCAATGTCCGGCTGCGTGGTCGCTTTTGCTTTTGTGGCTTACGGTTCTTTCCACGGAGTGGCTTTTTCAAAATTCGGCGCTAAAATGTAAATATTCATTTAGAAACAAATAACACAAAAGCAAGCACTAGAGGTGGAAAATCCAGGCCAATCGCCCAATCATCAGCTCAAAATAAAGGGAAAAAATTTTTTTAATCCCATTAGAATTTTTTATCAAAACTGCCCAAATTTTCACATTTTTTCAACAAAATATCCAATATATGCTATTTTTTCATCAATAATTTTCATTTTTTAGCTTAACGGGTAAAAACATGCGGGGAATCCGAATCTAACATTTTCGAAGCGAAAAAACGCTTCCCTGATTCAAGGAAGGCTTATGTATTGAAGCGAAAAGCCGAAAAAATGCGCTCGAATCCCTCAAAACAGTGCTTGATCAGATGAACAAAAGAGCTTAATTTAAAGAATTTTATTTTAAAAAATCACCTTAGCAACGAAAACAACATGACGACCACTGAATTTCTTTTCCAATTCTCGGACGAGTCTAGAATGGTTCTTTTGGAAATCACGAAGTTGTGGCACTGGAACATAGATAACAATACATTTCTTTGCGCCAAAATCTAGCTCCTACAAACGACAGATTACTACTTTTTACAAGTATGCTTATGTTCTTTTTATGAAACTATTATATATATAGGATATACCTTTGCACCAACAAAGTATAGCTCATTCAGTTGACCTTTCATTTCACTTGAAGCCGACAGATCGGTGAGTGCCGAGGCGATTTGCTTCTCCAACTCATCTGGAGTTTTGCCGTCAGATTTAATCAATTTAGAGAAAGTCGATACAACCATTTTTACAAACCCAATATAAAGATTCTAAAATAAAAGTTTTTATATATATTTCTGTGCAATAAACTTTTATTACGTGACAAGCACGCTATAAAAAATATGCAACACAGTTCAATACAGGGTGTATTTAAAAAAATTTCAAAAATTTTCGATTTTCGCTTCAATATATACATCTATTTCCCTGAATCAGGGAAGTGTTTTCAAGCTTCGGAAATGTGTGCAATCGATTTCTCGCATAAATTTACCCCTCCCCCCCCAGAAAGTCATTTTCAGGCAGAAAATCTAAAAATTTTCGCTTCAATACGCACACTCCGATTCCCTGATCTAGGGTCAGGAAAGCGTTGGAAATGCGCGCAAAAATTTCGGATCGAAAACATGAAAAAATAGCCCAAATTTCGGTTTTTTTATACACCCTGCAAATGATGAGGTCTATCAAGGGTGAAACGGGCTGTACTAGGCTCAAGGCTAGTGTTGCTCATTTTTGATTAGTCCTAAGCATTTTTGTTTATTTTTGGACCATGATACTTATAAGCAGCTTATTTTCTACAATTTTATTCGTTTTGCCATTTTTTTCAACAAAAATTTTCATTTTTAGCCTAAAACAGCATTTCTATATAAAAAAATTTCGCCTGCAGCGCTGGTTTTTTAACTTCTGCTTGAAGATTTCACCTCCAAATTGTCCTAAATTTCCTGATTTTTCAGCGAAAAATTGTGCCAAATTTGACATTTTTTATTACAACAAAATCGTAATTTTCTAAGAACTTTCAGCTTAGAAACGAGTATTTTGCAAAAAATGGAAGTAAATTCGAATTCATTAACCCTTCAGAGATAAATGCGAAACCAAATTGAATGAAAATTTTGAATATGTTTTGTGTATTGAAGCGAAGGGATTGATGCCCTGATTCAATGAAAGCTGTTTATTGAAACGATTTAGTCAATCATTATAAAATTCAAAATCCTTGAACATTTGGGAAAAAGTACAGCATTTTTTATGTCTCGCCGAGACGGATAAAATGACACAAAAATTATTGAATTTAAACAATGTTTTTAATTATTGAAACAAAAACCATGAATCAGGGTTTTCGTTTCAATGCCCAAAAACATTGTTTAAATTCAATAATTTTGGTGTCATTTGATTCGTCTCGGCGAGTTATAAAAAATTTGTTTATGTATTTTTTCTCAAAATGTCAGCATTTTGAATTTTATGATTTCTTAAATCGTTTCAATAGACAGCTTTCATCAATCCCTTCGCTTCATTACATAAAACATTTCAAAATTTTCAAGGAATTTGGTTTTGCATTTATCTCTAAATGGTTAACGAATTAGAATTTACTTCCAAAGCAAAAGTTGATCGCCACAACATAAATTTTTTATCAGGGGGGGGGGGCAAAAGTTCGGGGACACCCAAGTTTTTTTAAAAATAATAAAAAATTTTTTTAATTTTGTAGGGGGTCAGGGAAAGTTTTAAAAATTTCCCTGTCACCCTACAAAATTTTTAACACTTTCCCTGATCCCCTACAAAATTTTTTTTTAAATTTATTATTTTTAAAAAAAATTTAAGTGTCCCCGAACTTTTGCCCCCCCCCCTGATACCAAAATTGTCCAATTTTGTACATGTTTTCGTTTTAATAAACAAATTTCACAAATATCCAACTTCAAACGCAAATCTCGACGACGCGAGCGATTCAGAATTTAATGTAAAAACAAAAAATGCTATTTTTCATGAATTTTCCGAATATACAGGGGCGGCAAAAGTCCTGACATTTCCAAAACGTGTTTTCTCGACAATTCTGGACGAGAAAACACCTTTTCAGCGTTTTTTACAATGTCAGGACTTTTGTCCGCCTAGGTCAGGACTTTTTGCCGCCTAGGTCAGGATTTTTGTCCGCCTAGGCCATGACTTTTGCCGCCCTCTGTATAAAAATTATGGCAACTTTTTTCCCAAATGGAATTTATGAAAATATAAAACAGTTTATTTTTGCTTATACTTAAATTTTAAAATGCTTATTTTTTGAAGAAAAGTTTAGAAATAAAAATATGAGCTGGTAACAATACCCATGGGACTTCGGTTTTTACGACCAGGGCATCATCTCATTTGACCAACGGGACATGTTATAACATTTGCTACACAAATTTAGTCCACGTTCAAAATTCGCATATTTCACAACGTGGACTAAATTTGTGGAGCAAATGTATAACGTGGGCCAAATGTCACAATGGCCAAATGAGGTGCTGCCCTAAAAGATGTTCTGAAGACAAATCTTTGCTTTCCGGGCCGGGCAGTAAAGAAAAAATCAATGTCTTTTATCACCCCTTCTTCAATACAAAAATTTGAATAAAGTTATGAAAACAGAAAATGACTGAAAATTCAATCGAACAAAATGTTGTTCGTTTCAAAAAGCATATAAAAAAGTTTATCCAGTGAAAGATAGGCTAAAACGGTTATTTTCTTTTTCTGCAGAATTTTCTTTTCAATGTCTAAAACTTTTTTAAATGCTTTTCCACTGATCATATTGAGCAGCACTTCGAGGACCGGTCGTTATAAGTTTTTTGGTCAAGATAGAATTTTTTTGCTAAACAAAAAAATTCGTCGAAAATCGAAAAATTTGTAAAAATTCGTTAAAATTTTTACAAAATTTTCGATTTTTTCTCGAAAAATCGAAAAAAATCTCCGATTTTCTTCTAAAAACCGACTTTTTAGGGTAATTTCTAGGCGAAAAATCGATTGCGCGCATTTTCGAAGCATGAAAAATTAACCTTGACCCTGAAAATCAGGATAAAACTGAGTTTCGACGCGAAAATTTTTTTCGATTTTTCGAGAATAAGCTATAAATTACACCCCTTTTAAAGCGAGAGTTGACTGTATAAATTTGTGCCTTCGTGAAATTAGTTTTTTTTACAATTTTTACTATATAGTTTTGCATTATATTTTTTATAGGAAATTTCCAAAAATTAATTATTTTGCTAAATTGGTTTCACATCAACACATGTATTGAAAAATGTTCAACCGATCCAGCGTAATTTTTGGAAGAATCTTACCAAATTTAACTTTTGTTACTGGAAAACAACTTCAATTTGGTTGTACTCAACTTCATCCGACAGTTCAACTTTTCAGCACAGCTTTTAATCCACTTAAATCAACTGACTATGTAAGATCGTATTCTACTGTGGGTGATAGTAATCCTGCTGTTTCTAAAACCGAAGAACAAATTGCTCAATTTCTACAGCGACATCAAAAAGGAATTTCTTTGCCAGTTCGACCTGAATTTATGCGTGCATCTCCGTTGAAAACTGAAGATTTGAAAGCTATTGATATCCATGTATATCATTACAAACCTAGTATGTTTTATAAAATAGTACCGAGGGCAGGGGCGTAGCCAGAAAAAATTTCGGAGGGGGCTAAATTGTAAAATTTTTGGCGACTTTTTTTTGGTCGCCACACTCCGCACTGCGAAATTTTTTATTAAAAAGACTTACTAAAACGCAAAAAGCCAGCGCCGCATTTGAAAAATTTTGTTGAAAGTGCTTGTTTTTGAGCTGAAAATTCTCAAAAAATTACGATTTTTAGTGAAAATTTGGGCTTTTTTGGTGAAAAGACCTATTTTAGTGGAAAAATTGGAAATTTTGGCGAAAAATCATACCACTTCCTGCTGTCAAAATTAAAAAATTTCTTCGAATTTGTTCTCCCCATACCCGAAAAACCCCCGAGTGCAAAAATCAATCGATTTAGAAAAAAATTCTAATTTTTCATCTTGTCTCCCTCAAGGGCAAACAAATTTTCGACGAAAATTTTGTTGAAATCATGCAAAAATCAGCGCCGTAGGCGAATTTTTTGTCGAAAAATGCTTGTTTATATGCTAAAATGCTCAGAAAGTGAAGAACTTTTGGTTTAAAAAATGTCAAATTTGGGGCTTTTTTGTTGAAAAATGTACAAATTTGGACAATTTTGATAAAAAACTTTAGTCAATAGTAAAATTGCGAAACAATTTTATAAACACTTGTTTTTAAGCTGAAAATGCTCAGAAAATTACAATTTTTGTAGAAAAAATGGAAAATTTTAGACTTTTTTGTGAAAAAAGGGGGACCAAGGCAATTTTTTCGAGTTTTAAAAAAAATTTTCAATAATAACTTTAATTCATTGTTATTTGTGCCGACAAGCGCGAAAATTTTTTTCTGGGTTAGGGACCAAGATAATTTTGTCAATTTCATTCATCCACTCAAGTTGAGGAAAACATTATTAAAATCGTCCATCCTCCAAGGGGTCTGTCTCATCCCTACTGTACATGTATGTGCTCAAATAATCCAAAAAATTTTAGAATCGATTTCCGACCATGTGGCTTACATAATCGTAAAAACTCTACGATTCTTTGCCGATGCATTCTTCCGAAAACGTTATGTCCACCGTGCAATCGTATTAGAAACCGTTGCTGGTGTTCCTGGAATGGTAGCAGGAATGTTTTGCCATTTGAAATCGCTTCGCCGCATGCAGAATGACAACGGTTGGATTGAAAAGTTGTTGCATGAAGCGGAGAATGAACGAATGCATTTAATGATCTGGATGCAAGTAACACAACCAACGTTACTCGAACGCACGCTTGTTACAATGGCTCAAGGAGTGTTTTGGAATTTATATGCATTCTTTTATTTACTGTTCCCGAAAACTGCTCATCGAATGGTAAAGTTGAAGCAAAGTCAAAAATGCAAACATTTTTTGACCCAGTCCCTTTCACCTCCACTCAGTGGTCTCTAGAAATGGGCTTCTTTCTCACTACTAAAAGCTGGAGGAAGCTAGGATCGACTCGGATAGGGAGCTCAACTCATTGGGGCTTAGGAAAATTTTTTCTAAAAATCCTAATGGTCCCCCCATAACGATTTTTCACCAAAAATGACCAAAATTTCCTATTTTTTCATCAAAAAGATTAAAAATTTTCATTTTCTACAAAAATTGTAATTTTTCGGGCCAGAAGTGACTTTGGCTTGGTTCCAGAAACATACCTAGAGGCTCGCTGTCCACCTCGAACCGCTGCAGTTGTTGAAAAAACGAACCTGTGGCGCTGTTTTTGCTTAAACTCAAGAATTTTAACAAAAATTTTTGGTTGAACAGCGTCGAAAATTTTTTAAAGTTTTGGACTAATTCGTATTTTGGGGTCCAGTACCCCTCTTCTTGCTCACGTATGTGCAGACCACTTACTTTATTCTGTAACCTGGTTTTTGGCACTTTTCTGTTTTACTGTCGGATTGGATTTTCTGGTTGACAGCAAACTCGTCAGTTTTAAACTTAAGATTTTATTGTCAACTGATTTTCGCCTCATATCGAATGTCAATTTCCGCTCAAAACTTCATCCATAATAAAAGTTGATCATTTTTAGGTAGGCTACTTGGAAGAAGAAGCCATTGTTTCATACAATGGTTTTGTGAAAGCAATTGTTGAAGGTAGTATTGAAAACACTCCAGCTCCAAAACTCGCCATCGAGTATTATAATTTGGACAAAAATTCTCGTCTTTTGGATGTTGTTTATGCAGTGAGAGCAGATGAAGCTGCGCATCGGGATGCTAACCATGAATTTGCTGACAGGATTGTATTGCATAAAGAAAATCTGTCACACGAACTTAAAAAATAGGTTAATATAATTTTTTTATATGTATTTATATTTAAAGAATATATACCGGTATAGTGCAAAATAAATTTCTTAATTTTGAAGAAAAAAACAAAATTAACTCTAGTCTTCTTATTCATAAATTTTATTCTTTTATTCAAATTTTCTAATTATATTATACAAATTTTACGTTCGACCAATTCTTGATTTCGGATCCGAAATTTGAAATTCTTCTTCCAAGCAAAACAAAATTCTTCAGAATGTCTAACGTAAATTTATTCTTTACCTTTTTTCTCGGTGTTTCAAATTTGTGTATCCAATTACTCCTTTTTATGATGAACGATTGAAAATTTTAAATATGGACTCTCTCGAAATACATCGAATCAAAACCGATCTCATATTCTTTCATAAAATTGTCACGGGAGAAGTCCATCTTTCTTTAAATTATCCTTTACTTTCTGATGCCTTTATTACAAGAACAAACCCAAGAGGCTTAATCCCTTCTTCAACACACAAAAATTCTAGAAAAGATTTTTTCTTTGTACGAGTTAGTAAAATTATCTAAAATTACCTCTTGATTCGGCCCTCGTACCTCCGACCATTTTCTCTCTACGTATAAAAAATATTAAACTCGATTACCTATTATGATAGCTAGTCTACCCCATAGCTTATTTATTTATGCCTAAATTACTGTTTTACTATTATGACCATGACGTTATTATGTGTTTTTGACTTTTTCATGTCTTATGATTTGAATAGGTTTTAGTCTTATTATTTTATACGAGCCTAGTGCCCATAAATAAAGTTTAAATTTAAAGTCCGGACTCTTTTTGACAAAAAGCTCCATCATACAATGAAAATTTTCGTAGCTACTTCGGCTCTTATACCCCTGGTTGAACGTGGTGTCTAAAATCGAAAAATTTTATTTTTCGAAATTTTCTCAAAAATGATTATTAGGGGTAATTTTATGCGGGAGAACACGTTGGCAATGTTATTATTGCATAAAAACGCTTCCATTTGTTTGAAAATCGAATTTTTGCATATTAGCTTTTTCGAAATATGTACTTTATTTGTCGAAAATTCGACTAAAAAATGGAAGCGTTTTTACGCAAAAGTAGCATCGCCAACGTGTCTCTCGCATAAAGTTACCCCAATATTCGAAACGATGAACCCCCCAAGAAAATTTGTTTCGATTTTTCGTTTAAAACAGTATTTTTTCATCGTTTCGAACATTCTTTAAGTTTATCGAAAAAATTTTTTTTATCGATAACTCGCCTCAATCGGCCCTCCCCCTTAAATTACAGGGGTGGTGCAAAAAAAGTGGCAAAAATGGTCATTTTGGGGGCATTTTTTCGGGCACAAAAAACACTCTTTGCCATTTTAGGGGTGAAAAAATTTTTTCGACGCCGGATTCGTGTTTTTCAGCTATTTTTACCCCTAGAAATGATGTTTTTAGAAAAAATTTTTTTTTAAAAATGACCATTTTTGCCACTTTTTTTGCACCACCCTGTATAGATCTATCAAAGAAAGTATTTTGCTAATTAGATCAAGCATAAGCAAGTTTAACTAAAAGTTCGTTTCATGACCTGAATATAAATGTCGGCGTTGCATTTTCTGATGTGCCGACTTCGTCTGAAGGAGGAAACTCCGAGTTTTTCCATAAGCATTATAAAAAACGAAGGAACAAAACGACCTCAAAAAGGGTGGGGACAACGCTTAGGAGGAAGAAGAAGAACATGCTCAAAAACACGTCGAGTGGCCGTCTTCAGATTCGGCCAGAGATAAGATTGTGTTGCTAGGCCAGCTTTAAGTGATTATGAAGTGTGAAGGAATTTCGAATTCGAATTGGAAATATCCGGTAGACTCTAAATTTATTATTAAAGGCTTCTTAATGAATGGTTTCTTGTGTTCTTTTAATTTGGCTAGTCTCTTGGTTATGCTGCTTTTCGAACAACGCTTATGAAATAGAGATTATAGTTAAAGAAAATGTTGTACAGCCATGTTACACTATTGGTAAGTCTCTTTGGTAGTGCCTTGAAATTTTTTTCAAGTTTTGCCCCTCAAAAAATTTTTGGTTATGGTTCAAGTCCTGCCCTTTTATGGTCCAATTTCTGCCCATTTTTTATGATTCAATTTTTTGTTTCAAGTCTTGCCTCCTAAATTTTTGGCTATGATTCAAGTCCTGCTCCCCTTCCCGAGGTTGCAAACTACAACCTCAGATAGGTTTTGCAACCCCAACTGAAAAATGTCAATCTCGAGGAAGAAGTTCAGTTTTTCGTCTGGCGACTTTTTTCACAATAAATGACAAAAATTTCCAAAATATTCAGTTGTAAAAAAAGTAAAAAATCTTCATTTTCTAAGAATTTTTAGCTTAAAAGCAGCCATTTTTCAAAAAAAATTTACACCTGCGGCACTATTATTTATTTTTTACCTTAGTTCCGTGTTGTTTAACAAATTTTTACTAAAAATGTCCAAAATTTTCCATTTTTTCATCCAAATTTAACATATTTTCTCCGAAAATCGTCTTTTTCTTAGCATTCTCAGCTTAAAAATGGTAATTTTCGAGAAAAATTCTTCGCCTGAGGCGCTTTTTTGCTTAAACTTCACGATTTTAACAAAATTTTATACAAAAAAATTTCGCATCTTCTGCGCGAATAAATATCTATTTTTTACCAAATTTTCCCATTTTTACACAAAAATAGGATTTTGGGATTGAATCTGCGGGGGCCCAACGTTGCTTAACTTGCCAGACCGGGTGGACTGCTTCCTTATCCTCTGCACTATCCGAGGATAAGTGCCAACTTTTTGCACTTTTCTCATGAAACAGACTATAGTTTTATTACAAAACAAGGTGTTTTTATTTACAGGGTGTATAAAAAATCGGAATTTGGGCGATTTTTTCATGTTTTTTGACTCGATAGTTTTTTTAAAAAGGGCACTATTAGGGCTAATTTATGCGGGGAATCGATTGCGCGCATTTCCAACGCTTTTTTGACCCTGAATCGGGAATCGGAGTGTGTATTGAAGTGAAAATCGAAAATTTTTAGATTTTCTGGGGGTAAATTTATGCGGGGAATCAATTGCGCGATTCCCGAAGCTTGAAAACGCTTCTCTGATCCTGAATCAAAGAAAAATTGATGTATTATAGCAAAAATTGGTCATCGCTTAAATACATACTCCAATTCCTTGATTCAGGATCAGGGAAGCATTTTCAAGCTTCGGGAATGCGCTCAATCGATTCCTCGCATAAATTTACTCCCAGAAAGTCATTTTCAGGCAGAAAATCTAAAATTTTTCGATTTTCGTTTCAATACACACACTCCGATTCCCTGATTCAGGGTCAAGGAAGCGTTGGAAATGCGCGCAAATGACTCCCCTCATAAAATTGGCCCTAATAGGGTCATTTTTGAAAAAAAATTTCGGATCGAAAAAACACAAATTCCGATGTTTTTATACACCCTGTATATATAGATGCTGCGGGTAGTAGATGTGGTGAGCAAAACAACAGTGCAACAATCCGCTCGAATGCTTGTGGCAGAGATTCCGGGCGATATACAGGTTGGTTGATTTTTCTTGGATTCTGTTTTTTTTCATCAACTACTTCCTTATTGTCGAGTGTATCAGCTTGATGAAATGTATAACTTTTTTCAAGACAGTAGTACCTAAATAGGAGCAGCAAAGATAAAAAATTCTTTTGTCTAAATCCCAATTTCTTTTTCAAGCACCTTCTTCAACAAAAAAAAACTTGAGCTCTTTCTAAACTTTGTCGTTTTGAATTGGCAAAGACATGCCATTTTCCTTAAGTAGCTTAAAATTAATGAGATTCAAAAAGTATAGACATTCTGAAAATTTAAAGTGCCAAAAAATTTCGAAAAATCACACTTTCTTTGACAGCCGTTGATCGATTTTTACCATTTCATTCACTATAAAGCATTTTCTCTTCACGTCCATGTCATTCACTATAAAGCATTTCTCTTTCTTTTACTGATATAAACTGTGCAAGACATATAAACATAATAGAAAACGTGCCCGAGGGTGTTTTTTGATGCTTTCTTGACTTTTCTTACACTTTGGAAGCGACTAATTTAATCGGGGATGAAAAGACTCGTCGTCGTTTTTGCGGTGAGGAGACGCGCCACATCAAATTTAGGCGAGCGAGAAGCGCCGAAAATGCACTTATCTACGCACGATTTCCGACAAATTTCAAATTGAGAGATAGTCTAAAAGCAAGCAACAAAAAATATAAAGGAAGAAACTCCTCATATTTTTAAATATCTGCTCTTACTTTCGGCCGAGAGGGTGTTTGACTTTCGGAAATGAACTCATCACATAATTCAATTTGAATGAGAAAAATGCTAAACTTGAAAATTTATCTTCCATAAATGGGTTGTTGTACGAAAACGAAAAATACTAGAGGAAAACAAATTTTGACATCTTTTGTAATGAAATTGTCTTTAAGGCTGCTCAAAAAAGTAACTTTGCCTGATTTTCAATAAAATCGTCGTGTTTATTGAAACGATTAGTCATAAAGCATAAAATTTTATTGATCAAGAAGCAAAAAACAAACCAATAAAATTATATGCTTCATGACCAATCGTTTCAAAAACACGATTTTATTGAAAATCAGGCAAAGTTGCATTTTTTGACATGCTTGAACGCAGACTAAAAATAACAATCTCTTTCTTAAAAAGCAAAGTATCTGGTATAGTCGAAAATTTTTTTGGCTACCAGGAAACTTTCTATTGAATCAGGCAACGAGTACAGTGAAACGAAAAGAAACGTGGATCCTTATGTAGCTTTTTTGATGCATCCCTGCGTGGTCATATTGGCGGGAAATTTTCATCACCTATTTTCCCGCCAATATGACCACGCAGGGATGCATCAAAAAAGTTATATAAGGATAGGATCCACGTTTCTTTTTCGTTTCAATGTACACGTTGCCTGATTCAATAAAAAGTTTCGCGGTAGCCAAAAAATTTTTTGACTATATACTTAAAGAAGACGGACCCAAAATAACATGATAATTTTTCAAAAAATTTTTTCCTGAAAATGATCCTCCATAGGGGTAATTTTATGCGGGGAATCGGATGCACGCATTCCCGAACCCTGAAAATGCTTCCTTGACCCTGATTCAGGGATGGGATTATATCAACGAAGCGAAAATGAACTAAAACTAGAAAATTGATTGCTAATTTTTACGTAAAATGACCCTCCACTTGTGGGTTGTTGATTCCATGTAAAGAGCATAAAATTCTGAGCATTGTTTGCTTTTGGACCACTACTTGAAAATTTAGTGGTAAAGAGATATGAGCAAAACAAAAAAGAAGTTCAACCGAGTTTGAACTGACGGTTGTTCTAGTGCCCTTTTTATGGTTAGATTTTCAAGTAGTGACGTAAAAGCAAAAAATGCTCAAAATTTTGTGCCCTATCACATGGCACCAACTCCCCCCAAACGTGGATTGGTTCTTTAAGAAAGAAAAATTTCTAATTTAGGGAACGAAATGAGAGATCATGTTATGAAAATCGGAGCTCGTCTATATGGGAGGACCACCCACGTGATTTTTTTTCAAAAAATTTTTTTCTCAAAAATGACCTATATAGGGGTAAAAACACCTGAAAAATCCAAAAAAAGCACTTCCGACGCATGGAAAAAAATCTCCGACCCTTGTATGCGATATTTTTCATGGCCCTTCACACATACGTTGTTGGATCTTTTCTCATTTTTTGACTATTTAACATTTCTTAGGGCCTGATATTTTTTCCATGCGTTGGGAGTGCTTTTTTGGATTTTTCAGGTGTTTTTACCCCTATATAGATCATTTTTAAGAAAAATTTTTTTGAAAAAAAATCACGTGGGTGACCTCCCATGTAAACGAGCTCCTGAAAATCAATTCCCAAATTGTCAATGATTTATAGATTGGAGCGTTATTTCCCATGCATCGACAAATTGCGGGCACTGAAGGCTGTGGAGCCATTTGGGAGACGTATGGAATACAGCGTGCTGAGATCGCTATGCTAACCGTAGCTGAGTTGAACCGAAGACTGCCATTTCGTCTTGGTATATCGATCCGAGATTCGTGTTGGACTGAACGGATTGCTATGGAGCAGGTCAGTGGGGAAGAATCAAGTTGTAATTTTGGGTCCCCCTCTCGATCAACGGGGGATGAAAACTTATGAAAAAATATAAGGGAGGAGCAGTGACGTAGGCAGAGAGGGGGTGCGGCAAAGTACGAAATTTCTTACACCCTGCTTCTACACTGAAGCAGGTGAAATTGACTTGAACACAGCTTAAAAAAATTTTTTTAGACAATAGCATTTCTACGTGAGGGAGTAACACAGTGTTCGTGTTGTCAAACGGCGGGATGCCAAAAGAAGGCAAATCCAGTGGTAGCTATAGTTGGGTATGCGCATCTTCAATCAATTGTTTACAAAAGAATTTGAAATTGGGCAAAAGTTTTTGGACTCGACCGGGACTCGAACCCGAACCTCCTGGCTACCATCCAAGTGCACTACCATTATGCTACCAAGACCTCTGAATGCTCGTTAATTTCTGGTGAATACTTTGTGTATTTTCCACTACTAGTATTTACCAGAAATTAATGGGCTTTCATAGGTCTCGGTAGTGCACTTGGACGGTAGCCAGGAGCCTGGTCCGGGTTCGAGTCCCAGTCGGGTCCGAAAACTTTTGCCCAATTTCAAATTCCCTGGATTTCCACGTCTCGGCGTGTTAATCCGATCTCCAAAAATGAGAGCTTCATATTTTTTTCAGACCAGGGAAAAGCTCGGCAACGATAGCTGTTCAGAACTTGCTTCAAGTTTTCCGGATTCCCCAGATTGGGTACAGTGCCACGACCACCGACTTGTCTGAGAAAGAGCAATTTCCATATTTTCTTCGTGTTGTGCCATCAGACGCGTGGCAAGAATTTTTTGTGTGAATAAAAAGAAAAATTTCTGCAATTTAGGCAAGCGAGAGCCATTAACCAGCTTCTAAGCCACTTCAATTGGACTTATATTGCTGTCGTCTATACCGCAGGTTTGTCTAGTCTTATTAAGTATTCATGAATGCAATAATAAAAATATTGGAGCTTACTACACAATAGGGGGACCACCCATGTGAAAAAAATTTCAAAATTTTTTTCTGGAAATGACCCCAATAGGGGTAAAACATGCGGGGAATCTGAATTTGACATTTTTGAAGCAAAAAAACGCTTCCCTGATTCTGGGAAGGTCTGTGTATTGAAGCGAAAAGTCGCAAAAATTCTTTCTCTGAGTCTAAAAAGTGTAAATTGTGATTTTTGATCAACTTTTCGATTGTTAAATTTCTTTTTTTTTAAACAATTTGTCTTCCATGAATCAGGGCCATGGAAGCATTTTCACGTTTCGAAAATACGCGCAATCGATTTCTCGCATAGAAAGCCTCTCGGGTATCCGGTCAAAATCCGATTTTTTTTCATTTTCGCTTCAACATACTACCCTGAATCAGGATCAAAGCAGCGTTTTCACACTTCGAGAGTGCACGCAATCGATTCTCCGCATCAAATTACCCCGAGTCATTTTTAGAAAAAAACTTTTCAGGTTCAAAATTCACATGAAAAAATCACGAAAATCCCACTTTTTTGGACACCCTTTTCATTTTCTGTAATTTAGGAAGCTATGGTGAGAAAGGCTTCGAGGCCATGGAGCGTGGAAATTCAACAGTGTGTATAGCCCATTCACACAAAGTAAAAAGTTTAGCTGAAGATGAGGTGTACGAAAAGGTAAAGTGCACTTTCAAACATTTTTCGACCAAAAAATTCTCATAGGTGTTGATGTCATTAACCGACCTAAAGCCTCGGCCTCAAGTTGTAGTTTGTTTTTGTGAAGGTGCTAGCATGCGGAAATTTTTCTTGGCCCAACAACGCCTCCGACAAATCAACCCGAAATGGGAATCTTTTCAGTGGATCGGTATGAGTTTATGCATGTATATTACAGGATGTTCCAAAAAAAATCTTCATTTGGTCATTTTTTGACGAAAATTTTTCAAATTTTTTCTCCAAAATGACTCATTAGGGATATTTTTATGTGAGAAAGCGATTTCGCGCATTGAAAAACCTTGAAAACGCCTCCCAGACCAGGAAATATCCAATTTTCGTATTTTCAAATAGGAATTCCTACTGAAAAAAATACGAAAATCGTATATTTCATGGCCTGGGAGGCGTTTTTAAGGGTTTTCGAAGCGCGCAATCGCTTCACGCATAAAAATACCCCTAATGAATCATTTTGGAGAATAAAATTTGTTTGGAAAATTTTCGCCAAAACATGATCAAAGACTTTTTTGAACACCCTGTATGATTTTTTTAGGAAGTGATGGTTGGGCAGATCGGTTGGATGTGGTGGAGGGGGTAGAGGAGGAGGCCGCCGGGAGCTTCTCCATTCGCATCCACTCACCCAAGGTTGAAAGTTTTGAGCCGTATTACTTTTCACTCAACCCGCATAATCATACAAGAAATCCGTGGTTTCGTGATTTTTGGCAGCAAAAATTTCGATGCTTGCTTACAATGCCCAAGGATTATAAGGGAGATATGCCCGTGTGTACCGGTCGAGAGAACCTTACAACAAATTATGAGCAGGTTTTCTTTGAATCTTAGTCAACTTTTCGGAAGTCGATGCATTTTTTATGCGAATTTCGAAAAAAGACCAAGTTCGATAGGAAAAAAGTTGTCATTTTTTGTGTATATTTGCAGAAAGTTCATGAAAAATGGAGCATTTTTGGTCTTTACGGTAAATTCTGAATCGTTGTAGTTTTTGAGATAATTGTTTGAAACTGTTCATGTTTTCGTTGTAATACACAAACTTGTTTGAATAGAATACTGCTCTTTAATCTAAAGGTGTAGAGGTGAACTTCTGAATCGTTATCGTTGCCGAGATAATCGCGCATGTAAAGTTGGCGATTTTTGAAATTTTGTGTATTACAACGAAAACTTGTACATCTGGGTGATGACGATAGTTTTTTCCTTGAATCAATAAGTTCTGTATATTGAGAAGAAAATAATTCAAAATACTTGAACATTTAGAAAAAATAAGATAGCATTTTTTATAACTCGATGAAACGAATAAATGACGCTAAAATGATCCTATTTGAAAATTGGTTTGGGTTATTGAAACAAAAACATGAATCAGGTTTTCGCTTCAATAACTCAAAACAATTTTCAAATTGGTTAATTTTGGTGCCATTTGATTCGTCTCGTCGAGTTATAAAAAATGCTATATTTATTTTTTCTAAATGTTCAAGGATTTTGAATTATTTTCTTCTCAATATACAGAATTTGTTGATTCAGGGAAAAAGCTATCAGGTACATGTTTTCGTTGTAATACACAAAATTTCAAAATTGCCAACTTCACATGCAATTATTTCAACAACTACAACGATTCAGGACATACCGTAAAAACAAAAAATGCTCCATTTTTCATGAACTTTCCGAATATCAACAAAAATGGCAACTTTTTTCCTACCGGATTGGTCCTTTAACTAGACGTTACTTCCGAAAAGTTTACAGATCATCTTAGATCCATGCCACCTTGCCCAAAATTTCATCAACTTTTTAGGATCCAAAACTATCCCAAGTAATTAACTCTATCCGAGTAATCGGTTATGCCTTGAGAGCTATGCATAGAGAAAAGTGCAGAGAAAATACCACTACTACTACAACCATTTCTCCAATCATTTGCCCAGAGATGGAAAATATTAATGGTAACGAAAATTCTGATTCATGTTTTCGTTTCGATGATCCAAAGCAGTGTTGTAACCGCGCGCACGCTTAACCTCCTTCACCAGTCGAAGCGCTACGGAGTGGGAGAGGGGCAGAGGACTCCAAATGAAAAAATTCGAATTTTTTCCATTTTTCTCTTCAATACAATATCCTGAATCCGGGGCCAGGGAGGGGGGGGGGGGTATAAATCTATTGAATTTACTTCTAGCGCATAAAATGGCCGCCAAAATTTGTAATTTCTCATAAAATTTTTTGTTCAAAACTAGACAGGTCCTTTAAGGTTCTCAATTGATACGTTACATGAACAATGTCACGTTTGTCGACCAATTCCATCAAGAAATTTATTTTGATGAGAATGGAGACCCTCCCGCTTGGTATGATATCCTCAATTATGTTGGTAGGGATGGCTTCCGTTTGGCCGGCGACTTTCGACAGACCCGCCGCGGCACTCCAATTCTAAGCATGTCACCGAGACCGAAAATGTTCTACGACAAAACTGCCACTCTGCCGGAATCGGTGTGTAGCAAGCCATGCAAAGTTGGGCAAAGGGTATCAAAAAAAACTTCAACAAAAGTTTCTTCTTTTTTTCATATTTAGTACCGTAAAACCACCGCGTGTTGTTGGATCTGTGAAACTTGCGCGGATGTTCAAATTGTCAACTACACTTCGAGTCAATGCGAAGATTGCCCGTATGGGTTTTGGCCAACTGTGAACAGAACAGGTAAGCAATAAAATTAGTGTTAGATCACTGATCCGGGGTCGACCTCACGGGATTTTGCGGGATGCACCTTGGTGGGATTTTCGGGACGGGATTAAGAATTTCGGGATTTTGTAATTTGTTCATGTTATTGAATTAAACTTCTGAATCCGAATCTTGCTCAGTCGGAAATTGACAGTTAGAAATTTTGTCAAGTGATGTTTTGAACAACAAAATCTGGGAAGCCTTATCGGGACGGGATCGAGTTTCGAACAAAAATTTCGCGACGGGATCTAACACGAAATAAAATCGTAGTCTAAAAAATCTGTTTAGCTTGCTTTCCTTTACCTCATGAATACTACCCCATAACAAATATCGGCTCCATTGTAGCCTTAGCATTTGCCTCTATTGGCATTCTTGCGACGCTTCTCACCATTCTAATCTTTGTGAAGCATAATTCTACCCCGGTTGTGAAGTCAACCACACGTGAGTTGTCCTACATTATTTTGAGCGGTATTATGGCATGCTACATGGTGACGTTTGCTGTTCTCACAAAGCCGTCTTTTGCTTCTTGTTTTATTTCGAGAACCCTGCCACCTATAGCATTCTCTGTTATCTATTCGGCGTTGCTCACGAAAACGAATCGAATCGCGAGGATATTGGCTGGTAGTAAGAAGAGGATACTCACCAAGGTATATTTTGCTTTGTTTGAAGTCATTTTTGGCATACAAATTTTTTTAAGCAAAAGTTTTTATCAAACATTTACAGGTGAAAATCGAAAAATTCGACAAAAATTGAAAAATTCGTCAACAAAGAAAAATTTGTAAAAATCGAAAAATTCGTTCAAAAATCGAAAAATTCAAAAATTCATCAAAAATTGAAAAATTTGTCAAAAATTCCACAAAAAGGCAATTTTGCGATTTTTTCAAGTTTTTTAATTTTTACGAAACTAACCCTATTGGGGTTTTCTATGTGAAAAATCGATTGTGCGCAATTGCCAGCTCTTGAAAACGCTTCCCCGACCATGGGTTGTACCATAATTTTTCGGCTTTTTAAAATTGCATTGAGAAGAAAGTCTCGTATTTTTATCTGAAAATCATCTTACAGAGGGTAATTTTATACAGGGAACGATCGCGTGCATTTTCGACGCATGGAAATTTTTGTTTGGCCCTGATTCAGGCAATTTTCGCTATTACAGCGTTTGTTCCCTGATTCAGTGCCAAGGAAGGTATGTTGGATTTTTGTTTAAAAATCATTTTCCTGGGGGTAATTTCATACGAGGAATTGATTGGACGCATTTTTGAAGCATGAAAACTTTTGCCTGACCTTCAATTATGCGATTGCCCTCCCTGAATCAGGGTCAGGGAAGCATTTTCACGTCTCAGCAATGCGCGCAATCGATAGGAAAACCTCATAGGAGTCATTTTTGTAAAGATTCTATGCGAATAGCAAAAGTCGGAAAATTATGGTGAAACTCAATATTATTCATTTTCGCTTCAATACTCGTATCTCTTCCCTGAATCAGGATCAGAGAATCGTTTTCAGGGTTCGGCAATGCGCACAATCGATTTCTCGCATATAATCCCCCTCATAGAGTTATTTTGGTAAAAATTTAAAAAATCGAAAAATTGCCTTTTTTGGACACCCTGTAAAAAAATTTTTAAATATTTTTTCTTTTAGAAACCGCGATTCCTGAGCACTTTCAGTCAAGTTGTGATCACATGGATACTTGTTGGAATACAATGCATTATTGTAGCGGTAGGTAGCCTTTTTTGAAAATTTTCGTACATAATTTGTTTAAAGGTGGGTGTGCTTCAAGAAATGCCCCAGGCCGGCTTCGACCCTCACTTCTTGCCTCGACGGATGGTTTTGATTTGTTCGAGCTATGGTTGGTCGTTTTTATCACCATTCTTGTGGAATCTCCTCCTGATTTCCCTATGCACCTTGTATGCTATAAAAACTCGAAATCTCCCTGAAAATTTCAACGAAGCAAAGTTCATTGGCTTTACAATGTATGGGCTTTTGGGAAATGTGAAGCATTTTTTGGAAAATTTCGATTTAGGTATTCGACAATTGTCGTGTGGATTGCATTTATGGTCCTACATTTTGGCTCAGTGAACAAGGCGTTGAACATGAGCTTTTCATTTAGTCTATCCTCAAGTATTGCCTTGGTTCTCCTCTTTGTGCCTAAACTTTATATCATTCTATTCAAACCGGAGAAAAATGTAAGTAAAATTTTTGGAGAGCTAGTTCACTTTGTCAGATTATCACTTATCATAGTCCAAAAGTCAAAATTTTTCTTTTAAAATCAGTTGAAAAACGTCCTATTAGGAATTTTTTTAGTCGAGTAACACATTGGTGTTATTATTTTTGCGTGAAAATCTATAAAAAAATACTCAAAAACTTCATTTTTTGAATTAAAACTTCGTTTTTTGATATCAAAATATTAAAAAGCGAATATCAAAAAACAAAGTTTTTCAGTCTTTTTTTATAGATTTTCACGCAAAAATAACATCACCAAATGTGTTTCTCGACTAGAAAAAATCCCTAATAGGACGTTTTTCGGCTGATTTTAAAAGAAAACAAATTTTCGACTTTTGAACCATGATAAGTGAAATCCAACAAAGTGAACTAGTAGAGTTAGGAAATCGAAACCAAAACCGTCACTTTGAACCATAGGTGTATATAATGGGGGGGGGGTGGTCGTTCAGAGCGGTTGCGGTACGTTTGACGACCTTTTTTTGTCGACGCGCTTCACATCACAAATTTTTTTTAATGTGCCGCAAGCGCATGCGGTACGTTTTTCATTTTTCGGGCCTCATGCGGCTGTATCAGGTTGGGAGGNAAGGGGAGGGGGGTGGTCGTTCAGAGCGGTTGCGGTACGTTTGACGACCTTTTTTTGTCGACGCGCTTCACATCACAAATTTTTTTAATGTGCCGCAAGCGCATGCGGTACGTTTTTCATTTTTCGGGCCTCATGCGGCTGTATCAGGTTGGGAGGCTCCCACCCCCTATATTTCTATGCTTTGAACAAAAATTTCGAGTTTTGAGCAAAAATTCAATTTTGAGAAAAATTTTTGTTCCAAATCAAATTTTGCTCAAAATCGAATTTTGCTCAAAACTCGAAATTTTTGCTCAAAACTCGAAATTTTTGCTAAAAATCGAAATTTTTCTTTGGAAGACCCGAAAAAGTTGAAACCAAAACCGTTCGAGAAAAACCGCAACCGATCCATTTTCTATCGGTTTCCTAACTCTATAAACTAACCCCAAATTTTTTATTATGTCAAATTGTACAGGTTCGATCATCGTATACTACAACAAAGCTGATCCGATGCCACTTTGGGAATTCGGCTGGCATGGGTGATAGCAAAATCTTGTCCAAAACCAGAACCAGCTCACAATCAATCTCGACCAGGTATGTTTATAAGGAAGAACTAGCTAAAAGAAGCTTAAGTGGTCCAACTCGAACCGCCTCATTACATATCGTGAATCAAAACATGTCACCCGGGAAGCATGATATGGGCACTCAAACAGAAGTTTTATCGCGTTTTGCTCGAACATTTTCTGTGATTGGTCCCGCACCGATGAGGAGGAAAACTATGGACGAAGATGTAATGTATTTGATGGACACTTGTAGACGTTATCAAGCAAGACTTACACATACGTGTCAAGTTAGCTAACAGCTTTTTAGGATGAACGCTTAAATGCGTCGAATCTACAGAATCTGTTACTCGAAGAAGAAGACACTATAGCTGAAGAAGAAGATGGTGGAGATGTTGGGAACTATTTAGCTGGGCCAATAAGAACACTTCTTTCGACGGTTGCTAGAACGCCTCCACAAGTTGAGAAAAAGGAAGTATCCGTGAATAAACCTTCGAGTAATGATGAACTAATGGGAAACCACAATCAAGAAGAGGATCAAGGTTTCGAAAAGGTCAGTTGTGACAATAGCTTTTTCTTACAAGCACTAGTCCACTCGAAAAAAACACTAAAGTTATATATTCGGAAGTTCATGAAAAATGGACCATTTTTCGTTTTTACGGTAAATTCTGAATCGTTGTAGTTTTTGAGATAATCGTGTTTGAAATTGTTCATGCAAAGTTGGTTTCACGCGATTAGATGCGAGCATGGCGCAGAGGAAGTGTGGTTGCTTTTTGCACTAAAACGTTGTGGGTTCGACTCCCACCTTCGACAAAAATTTTTTGCCTTTATTTTGTTTTTAAAATAAAGACAAAAAATTTTTGCAGGTGGTGGAAGTCGAACCAACAACGTTTTAGTGCAAACAGCGACCACACTTCCTCTGCGCCATGCTCGCATCTAATCGCGTGAAACCAACTTTGCCCATATGTTAACATACAAAAATATTCCAACTTTCAAAAAATCGTTATCCGAGATAATCACGTTGAAGTTGGTTATTTTTGAAATTTGTGTATTACAACGAAAACATGAACGTAGTGAAAATTCGTCTCTGAATCAATAAAAGTTGTGTACTTCATAGTGTTTTCCGAGTGAACTGGTCCTAAAAATTTGATGCGAAAATTCAAGATTTTTTGGCAGTTTTCGTAAGTCGATAAAAAACGAAAAAAATTTTTAAATTTTCGCGTCAATATACAACTTTTATTGATTTAGAGACGAATTTTCACTGCCTTCATGTTTTCGTTGTAATGCACACAGATTTCAAAAATCGCCAACTTCAAACGCAATTTTCTCAAAAACTACAACGATTCAGAGGTTGTCGTAAAAACAAAAAATGCTCCATTTTTTATGAACTTTTTTTAGTGTTCATGTTTTCGTTGTAATACACAGATTTTCATGATGTTTTTTCCGAGTGGGCTGATCCTTTAATTCAAGTAGAAGATAAAAAAAATGAAAAACACCGGTCATTTTTACCCCTTATCAANTTGTCGTAAAAACAAAAAATGCTCCATTTTTTATGAACTTTTTTTAGTGTTCATGTTTTCGTTGTAATACACAGATTTTCATGGTGTTTTCTCCGAGTGGGCTGATCCTTTAATTCAAGTAGAAGATAAAAAAAATGAAAAACACCGGTCATTTTTACCCCTTATCAACGATCAGAGTTATCTTTTTTTTGCTTTTTTGGGCCGCCTCTTCCTGGGTAGGAACAATCAGCAATACACATAAAAAGCTGGCTTTTTACGGTCAAGGATTATTCTTCCTGACTAGTAGTGTTTCAAAATTTCTCCCTAAAAATCACATACCATTTGTGTTACTCTTGTCCTATAATTTTAGTTATTGCTAAGTCGTGGTGTGCATGCCATCCACTTAAGCTCTCCGACAGATCTTTGAAAATTATTATCTGTTAACAAGATCATGGAATCATTAACGGGTTATTGCCGGCCTTCAGTGAGTACTTCACCGGCCAGCTCAAATTGTTCATCTTCTTTCTCCGATACGAGTACAAGTCGACATGAGTTTAAAGATGAAGCAGCATTCGACTCTAACAACCAGACGATTTCCGACGAAGAACTAGCTAAACTTTCTGTCCGTCAATTAAATATGCGGCTTCAGGTAAAAGATTATGAGAAAAAAGTGTATCAACCTTTAAAAAACCAGTCCAGTTTTGGACAAAATTTTTTTAAAAGAAAGTTCAAGTTGAAATTTTCGCGTCAATACACAACTTTTATTGATTCAGAGACGAATTCATCAACTTTTGCGTTGGAAGTAAATTCGAATTTGTTAACCCTGAAGAGATAAATGCGAAACAAAACTGTTTAAAAATTTGAAGGTTGTGTATTGAAGCGAAGAAGGGATTGATGAAGTTTAAATTCCTGATTCAAGAATTTTGTATTGAAACGAAATGTTTTAAGAAATCCATTTTTACAAATTTCAATTAAAGCATTTTATCCGTCTCGTTGAGACGAATAAAATGACACCAAAATTATCCAATTTGAACATTATTTTGGGTTATTGAAACGAAAACCCTGAATCAGAATTTTCGTTTCAATAACCCAAAACAATTTTCAAATTGGATAATTTTCGTGTTGTTTTGTTCGTCTTAACGAGACGAGTAAAAATGCAAATTCAATTTTTGAACAAAAATTCGATTTTTCACGAAAAAATTCAATTTGAACTTTCTTTGAAAAATTTTTGTTCAAAACTGGACTGGTACTTTAAATACTAAATACAGTTATGAGGTCAAAAAATCAAAATTTTTAAGTACATTTGTTGTTTTCAGGGTCACGATCGGGAAACTGTTTCTGTAATAAAACAAAAACGAAGAACGCTAAAGAATCGAGGTTATGGTAAGTTTGAACAACTTTTTTTCGACCTATCTATCGTCTCATTCTAGCCCTCAACTGCCGTTTGCGCCGAATCCAAAACCAAATCCAAGTAGAAGCTGACTGTGTCCGGCTCAGAGAGCAGGTTCGATATCTAACGCAGATGGTGAATGAATTAAATAAAAGACTTTATGAAGCAACTAACGCACAATATTATGAAACGGCACCAACAGCTCAACCCCTAGCTCCAGTTGAAATGCGAGTACTTCCACATACTATAGCGCAAGTGGAAACTTATCCTCCAATCCAAGATGAGCATGCAATAATGTCGAATCTTGCTCCGGTTTCACGGGTATCTTCGAATGCTACTGCCGAATGTTTCTATACTACTATATGACTCAAAATATTACTGGTGCCTAACTTTTTTTTGTTTTTTTTAATACAAATAATGTTCTCAAGAAATAAAATATTTTATGTCAAATTATTCATATAAACAATATTGGGTTCTACTAAGCATTACTCACAAAATGAATAAAGGCAAAAAATTTTTGCTGGAGATGGGAGTCGAACCCACAACATTTTGGTGCAAAAAGCGACCACATTTCCTCTGTACCATGCTCACATCTAATCACATGAAACCAACTTTGCCCATATGTTAACATACAAAAATATTCCAACTTTCAACGGCTCGTATTCTCATACTTTCGATTAAATAATTTTTGGTACTGCCGCAAATGACAGGGCTATTTTTATCAATTTTTTCATAAAATTTTCTAAAAAAATCGGGTTTTTCGATGCGGGGAATCCAAAAAAGCACTCCTGAAAATTTTTTCTTGACCCTATATCGACTAGCACCTTGGCTCAACAAGGGGTTTTTTTATGTCAAATTGATGCCAATTTGGCCTGAGATTTTGAAATCGGGGTTTTTCGGCTATGGCGAATCGATTTTGTACGCCAATAGTTCTATTTTTGGTTGCGTTCAGCTTATCCCTTAGCCAAATATGTTAGGAGTCTCCAGGGGCAAACCCCTCCCCCCTCTGGCCCTAATAGGGCCGTTGGATAAGAAGACCAATAACGGCAAAGTCATGGGTTACATGAATACTGGGCAAGCGACTTGACTCCAAAAATTTCGTTCGTTCTTCCAAAACGTTGCAGCTTCATGTCGAGTTGCAGTTTCACCTTTAAAGGTAAAGGTTTGAAAAAGATGCCCAAACCTGTTTGGTGGTGGAAACAACTTGTTGCATGTCCGTTTCAGCCCCCAACTATAAAAAAGCTGGACCCAAAATTCAAAGTCCGAAGTTAGCATCCCATTCGATCTGGCAAGTTAAGCAACGTTGGGAGCCAATGTTGATATCGTAGGTTCAACCCCATCCTCCGTTTCCTTGTGTCTAAATTCGTTGAAAAAATTTTGCATATGGATATTTTTATTTGAGAGACATGTTGGTAAAGTTTTTTCAAAAATGACCCTATTAGGGCTAATGTTATGCGGGAAATCGATTGCGCGCATTCCCGACGCTTGAAAGCGCTTCCTTGACCTTGAATCAGGGAATCGGAGTGTGTGTATTGAAGCGAAAATCTAAAATTTTTAGATTTTCTGAGGCTAATTTTATGCGGGTAATCGATTGCGCGAATTCCTGCTCTAACAGGGTCATTTAAAAAAATTTCGGGTCGAAAAAACATGAAAAAATCGCCCAAATTTCGGTTTTTTTATACACATTGTCTAAACTTTGTTAGGTTCTATTTTATAAATTCTTAAAATCGATGTAAACAAAGGTCAATAAAAAGAAATAGATAAGACTACAAAATGAAAGGATGGTACGAAGAGGTACGACTATTATGACTCTAGTTGGCACTAAGAGGTACCGCTGGATTTAGGACCTTATCAGTTCCAATAATAATAATAAATAGAAAAAAAGTATGAAACACCCGCGAATTTAAAGGCTCTAACCCAAAAAATTTCATAATTTACCTTGGTCCCCTATTTTTTTCAAAAAATTTACAAAATTGTGGACAAAAACATATGGAAGGGGACCAAGGAATTTTTTTAGTTTTTCAAAAATTATTTTTAGGATAAAACCTTTATGGTAGCTCCAGATCGGCTAATTTTTTGTACTTTTGGGTATGGGGAACACGATTCCGTTGTCGAAATTTTGATTTTTTGCAAAAAAAAAACTCGTTTTTCGGCCACTTTTTCTATTACATGATCTCATACACCCAATATAAATTTTGTAGCCCGTATTCTCAGCTTTCAAATGACACCAAAATCATCGAAATTAGATTTAACCATCAAGAGTTATGTCCAAAATACTAAAGTGTAAAAAACCTGTGGAAGACTCAAATTGCCTAGAGGCCAAAAAATAGGCATTTTTAAAGGTTGCACGCCACTTCAAATACACCAATGTGTTTCTTTTGGGCCCAATTTTCATATTCCATACTCAATTCGCCTAGCCCCGCGGAATATCCAACAAGTTCGAACTTTCGAGACATCGTCTCCTCCTGAATTTTATACACCTATATAATAAACAAACAATAAAATTATTTATAGCCTAAACGTGATAATTCATCTCGGTCCATGAGTCCTTTATCCATGCGACATTGAAAATATTGCTTGGCGAACTCTCTACATATTTCACTGTTACCATCATGCTCTCGTAGACAACTCATATAACCGGACATCTGGAATTTACATTTCTGCTCGTGATCCAATGGGAAGGAGCCCTTCAGAGGTGGATTCACTTTTTGAATCGATTGAAATTGACCCGTAGTTGCCATCTAAAGTTAATGAAAATTTTCGAATATAATAAAATCAAAGAATTCTCTTTGTTATAAAAAAATTTGAAGCTACTAAGGTTGAAGATAGTCACTAACGAGGTCAAAATTTGAAGAAAAATTTTTTTAAACAACCTCTATAGGGGTAACTTTACGTGGGGAATCGATTGCGCGCATTCCCGAACCATGAAAATGACTCCCTGCTACTAATTCAGTAACATTCATTACAGACGGCTTCGGTTGATGACAACTTCGTAAAAAAATATCAGCCAGCTTCTTCAAGCCTTTCAAGCACTATTTTCCAAAGCAAGCTCATATAAGGGGTCATCCAGATATTACGTAATCATGTTGGGGGGGGGGGGGGGGTAAACCACCAAAAAGTTGATTACGTAATATCTGGATGACCCCTAAAGCGAAAAATGATTAGCCTATATTAAAAACACAAATAGATTTCATAAGGCAAGCTAATAAAACAAGTAGAAAAATTAACCTCTTTTTGATTAGAAAAATGAGGAAAATTGTTCAACCAAGTCCAAAAAATGCTATTAAAAAATGTGCGATGTTTTTGAAACTTTGTGATACGATGTATCTCAGCCGCATGCGTGCGATGTTTTTTTTTATCAAAAATCAGTGCGTGCGATGTATCGCATGGTGCCTGTTTCTATTAAAATCAACCCCCAATATGTTCTTAGGTTATCTCTTTGCTTGAATCAAAGGCAGGGAATCATTTTCATAGTTCGAGAATGCGCGCAATCAATCCCCCCCCCAAAAAAGAAGTCAAAGTTACCCCTATAGGGGTTGTTTAAAAATTTTTTCTTCTTCAAATTTTGACCTCGTAAATGACTTTTCAACCGTAGTAGCTCCAAAAATTTTACGTAATAAAAAAGCTTAGATCTATAAAACTAATGTCTAGATTATCCTTTAACTTACTCTTTAATAAATATTCTTATATTACGGTAATCATACAAGTGGAAGCCAAATGTGATCTAAAAATGATAGGCAATTAAAAGAAAGTATGTATGCAATAAAAGGCGGGAAAGTACATTTTGAAATTTACAAAAAAAGATCCAAGTATAAAAACACGCAAAAGTTCAAACTTTTTATTCATTTTTATTTAATAGACACTTTCTTGAACACTAGAAATTTCAGGCTACAAGTGTTAAAGGGGCGTGCATTTCGAGAGCAGTTCTCGAAAAAATTTTTGAAAAATGATCCATCTAGGGGTAAAATTTGACGAGAAATCAATTAAGCGCATCACCCAAGCATGAAAATGTGATCTTCAACCTGTTTTTGCGAAAATGCTGATTTTTCCATTTTTCTTCGACTTTTTCAGCTTCTTCCTCTTCCAAATTTGCTTCAACTTCTAACATTTTAAAGATGATCTAGAAAATTTTATTGCAACTATTTATACAAAAAAGAAATAACAACAAAAATATAAAATTTAGAATTGCTTGCAGAAAATTTGAAAAAAAAGTGGAAGAGTGGAAAAATCAGCATTTTCGCAAAAACAGGTTGAAGATCGCATTTTAATGCTTCGGCGATGCGCGCAATTGATTTCTCGTCAAATTTTACCCTTAGAGGGATCATTTTTCAAAAAAAAATTTTCGAGAACAGGTCTCGAAATGCATCCCTAGAAAATTCCAATCTCGTAAAAAATGTAAAACCTGGTCTGAAGCTTAAATCTCGATTTTTTACGTTGATTTTTTAAATTTTCTAACCTGTCTAAAACACCCTAGATAAATTTTTTCGGCCAAAATTTCTATCTGGCCTATGTATTTCAACATGGTGAACATAGATTTTTTCAAAAAAATTTTTTTCGAAAAAAGTATGTTTGCAATATAATTTTCGGATTTTTTTGTTTTACAACGGCGGCACGACCGGCACAACTGCTAACGTCGTGCCGCCTCCGAGTTGTGTCGTAGTACAACAGCTAGCGCCGAAAAATGCGTGTCATGACGGCTAGCATTCACTCTAAGGGCCGCCACTAATACGTTCGGACGCCGAATTTCCGAACGCCTTAAACTTTAAAATTTTCCGCTAATAGATAGAACTTTTTGTTTTATCTATTAGCGGAAAAATTTTAAAGTTTAAGGCGTTCTGACGCGTTCGGAAATTCGGCGTCTGAACGTATTAGTGGCGGCCCTAACCTTCAGACCAAGTTTTACATTTTTTACAAGATTTTGGAATTTTCTCGGGATAACTCTTAAAAATTTTTCCATGCGTTAATCTCACTAAAAAATCCAACCTGGAGGCCGCTCGAACCGTTTAAGGAAATCTTTGAACGCTCAAGAAAGTTTCTCTTCAACTGTAAAATGCAAATCAAATTAGCTGTAAATGAGTAAGTTCATTAAAACAAGTTTTACACATAAGATAGAAAAAAAATGATTTACCGTATAACACATTTATACGGTCATACAGGGGGAAGCAAAAGTCCTGACCTAGACGGACAAAAGTCCTGAATTGTCAAAAACGCTGAAAAGGTATTTTCTCGTCCAGAATTGTCGAGAAAACACGTTTTTGAAATGTCAAGACTTTTGCCCCTTGGGTCAGGACTTTTTGCCGCCTAGGCCAGGACTTCTGCCTCCCCCTGTATACAGGTCGTTTTTTGATTGCTCTCACATTTCAAAAGTTCGCCAAAAATCAAGTTTAATTCCGTTTCCGTCGCCCGATGGCTCATTCGAACGCCCTAATCACAGGACAGGGGGCGAAAAAATGGGTGATAGCACCCAAAATTCATCCACCCATCACCCAGTGGGTGACATCACCTATGGGTGAATTACCCACAATCACCCACTAGTGAGTGATGGGTGATCCACCCTGGGTTATGGGTGTGGCACCTTTTCGCCCCCTGTCACAGGATTTTTTTAGAAAAACATTTATTGAAAAAGCTTTTCAATTCGATTTTTAGCCCAAAATACTGAAAATTGCGATTTTTGAGGTTTCTACCCTAGTACAACATTTAAATTCGTTTTAATCGGGCGATGGAAACGAATTTAAACTCAATTTTGACAAATTTTTGAAATGTGGGAGCAATTAAAAAACAACAACATTTTCAATATTTTTGGTCTAAAAATGCGAAGATAAAGCTTTTTCAATAAAATTTTTCCAAAAACGTCCCATAAATAGGACATTCGATTGGGCCAGTGGGCGAAGGAAACGGAATTAAACTCGATTTTTGAAATGTGGGAGCGAAAAAATTTTTTTAAACAACTGTTTAGAAATGGAGTTAAAGAACTTATTATGATCGAAATGCAAGGCAATTTTGAAATAAAAGGAAATATTGCGGCTCAAAAATTGGGAAATTTCATTTGGCATGAAAATGGGACAGCTACTTTAGCTATCGGGCATCAACTTTTTGAAGGAAAATTGGTTAGTTCGAAATTTTTTCTTCTTATTTATCGTCGTTTTAGGTAGAAATGAACCAAGCATTTCTGATGATTAACAAAGGAGAAATGCAGTCAATCAACCATGAAACAAAAGAATGTGGCATATACGCTATTGTAAAACGGAAAGTGGTCTTCAAGAATCGACCCAAATCCGTGATTGCCAAGCATTTGAAAGTTTCAGAATAGATAATTTTTGCTTATATTTATAACAAGATGATATTATAAAGCTTAAAATATGAAGATCACAAACAACAACAATAATTAACCAACACACATAGACATAATAAATTAGAACGGGCGAAATTCTAGACTAAACTTCTTGGTTTTCTCGTTGATATCCGCAATTCCTTTTTCGCGACACTTTTCCACTAGTTGGTTCCGCAAATAAGAGTGCATCAAATCACTCATTAGGAACACCTGAAAATTTCAATTTGGTACTAGAGTTCTGATTAGGGATCCCAGCCAAACAAATTTCAAAGCTAACAAGGGGGACGTCACGCTACTTAGGCTTGGGCTTAGTCTAGGCTTTTTGTTAACAATGCATCCCTGCGTGGTCGTATTTGGAAGGAAAATTTCTCATCAGGCATCCCTGCGTGGTTGTATTTTGAACAGAAAAAATGCCATGAAAGCGTTTTCAGAATTTTTGAGTGTTTTTTATGATTCTACGCATAAAAATACCCCTATTTTTGAAATTTTTTGGTGGGATCCCTAAACTGAGCTAGTACCGCGTACTTATTCTTTCTTCACTAGACACCCTCACACCCAAGATACTTACTTGAGCTATCGTATAAACAAAATTGATAGCGAAATAGAAATTTGCGTTGCCAGATCCAGTTACAACCCACAATCTCCACTAAAAATGTGGATTTGTTAAATAATATTATGATGAGAGAAAAGCTTGTTTGTAAAATAATACACAAAAAAGTTGTCATAGGGCATATAAAAGAGAACTCACCATAATGGGTGTCAACACGAGGGTCGCACAAAAACATCCAAAAATAATCAACTTATGACGAATGTCTAAAATTTTAAGGTTCTAATGCACTTTAGGTGTCCTATCAAGTTTGAAAATTTTATTTTCTCCTTAGTTCTGGGAGGGAAAAGGGGAAAAATAAAATTTTCTATTAAAAAATATATACAGGGTGTATAAAAAACCAGAATCTGGGTGATTTTTTCATGTTATTATCATTGATTTCTATTCGAAAAAACACCAGATGACTCGCACTTAAAGGACAACTTACGTTGATGAAGATGTGAAAATGCCGGAATTAACGCTAAATAAACAACAGCCTCAGCATATGATGGATATGATGAAAACATGGAAATCTGTATCAACAAGAGTAACATGGTGACATATGGATCCTTTCTAAAATTGTTATTACAGAGTACAACAAACGTTTTTTCTACCTTAGTGTAACTGAAAGTGGCACAATATAGATCAGCATGTTTAATTGAAATATCCAACGAAAGAATTCGCGATAATGGTCAAATATTTGAACAAAGAAGTACCAAAACGCCCCTACATTCGGCGTTAAATCCGGCACTGCCATGCTAAAAATCAACAGAATAATAGGGAGTACTCTTGTAGAACCACCCCGGGTTCCGAGGTGATTCTAGGCCTAAAGCTAAAAGAGTACCAAAAAAGCATCACAATTAAGATTATTCGCGTTTAGATAAAACTTACAAAAATCCGAAAGTATTTTGAAAAAAACTAGAAGTCGAATTCAGGCTCTGATTAATAAAAAATAAAGCCAATATTGTAAAAAGCGTAACGATAACCACTGTTGTTCGTTGTATAACAGATGGAAATGCCAAAAATAACACTGCTAATAAAATAAAGTAATATGGATATATGGATGATATGAATATCAAAAGTATGGTCGACAAGCAAACATGCTCTAAATTTTTAGATTTTAAAAAATACAGAAAAAATACTACTTACTTCGAATGACTAAATTTGCAAAAATGGCTAATAGAAAATTGGCTATAGACGATAAACTAAAAACAGAACACGAGCCAATAGTCATCGGATTAAATAGGTACCTGAAATTTGAATAATCATGGGTAGGGACTAGTGATGCTTCGAAATCTGTTACATGTAACATGTTTTTTTGAAATTTTGCAAAACTTTTTGAGCTATCGTGTGTAACAAGTTGTTTGGGAAATTTTCGAGATTAACAAGTCGAAAACATGTAACACCCTTGAAACTCGTTAAACATTTTGATTTGTCTCGAAATTTTCCCAAACAACTTGTTACACACGATAGCTAAAAAAGTTACTTCATCCGAGGCCAATAATAGTAACCCCTAAGTGCAACAAGTTTCGTCGAATTTCAAAAAACATGTTACATGTTTTGAAACATGTAACAGATTTCGAAGCATCACTAGTGTACGGTTTTTTTACATCGTGCATGTGAACACCCCATTAATACCCCTGGCAGTGCCTAATTATGGGTAATCAATGATAAGACCTACAAAACAGCGACTATATCAGAAAAATGTTCAGCATAATTTGAATGAGCTCCTTGGATCGAGACCAGATAATTGAATGCAAATCTTTTCAAACAATACCCGGTTATTAAGTCACATAGCTAAATTTTGAACTAACTAGAAAGCTACTGATATTTGAGCTTACAGTATAAACAATAAAACAAAGCCAAAATTCATGAGTAAGAATTCGGAAAATGTATATGTACATGGGCATCTAAAATAATTACATGAAAAGTCCATAAAAATTATGCGGTTTTTTCTGGAATATGGTTTTTAGCCATGCTCTATATCAAATGAAAATAGAAATGATTTGTGAAAAAATCTAAAACATGTAAAATTTTGGGTGTTTGAATATTTTTGCAAATCTTTACCTATACGATGAACCTAAAGGCTCGATGTTGTTGAAAAGATCGAAGTTTGACAGCCCTGTTTAGACGCCTATTAAATAAAAGCTTACCAAATGAAACAAATCACCTTCATGTGCATCTATTCCAACTGAAAGAAGATAAACTGCCTCTTGGATTCTTTTGAAAGAATTCCATGGCGTAACAAATTCCCGACTATTAAACAAAAAAGGTGCCAAATAGAAAGCAGAAAATAATCGCAAGATTCCTGCTAATCCAAACACTCTAAAAAAATACAAAATACATCTCTCAAAGACAGTGATGCAGAGTGGCGAAATTTTTTGTGTTAAAAATGCTTACTAAAAAGCAGAAAACCAGCACTGCAGGAGAAAATTTTTTAAAAAATGCTGTTTTTATGCTGAAAATGCCCAGATTATGATTTTTGGTAAAAAAAAATGCAAAATATGAGCTTTTTGTGAAAAAAATTTTAGTAAAAAATTGAAAATTTTTGTCAAAAATCATAAGGGGAACCGACCATTAGGATTTTTTAATATAATTTTCACACATTTTTGCTAAAACATAAGGGGGAGCAAGAGAGAATTTTTTCATTTTTCGAATTTCGGAGAGGAGGCTATAGCCCCTCTTGGCTACGCCACTGTGCTTAAGAATTAAACTTACCCAATCTTAACTGGTAAGCTAAAAGCTACAACTAAATTCGTTTTATCTGAAACCTTATTAGACATGGTTGAAGCTTCAAATTCAAAATATATGCATGACTCTAAAGTATAGTTTGATAATATTGGGTTGTACCATAATTTTCGGGCTTTTGAAAAAATCGAAATTTCAAAAAGTTCTTGCGCATAAACGATTCCCGCGCAATCGATTCCTCGCATAGAAAACCCCCTGTCATTTTTGTAAAGATTTCATTCAAATAGCAAAAGCCCGAAAATTATGGTACAATCTCATATAAAAATATGAGAACAAGATAATTGTTAATAACACATAAAAAAAGAATGGTAAAAACTGTAATCTTTATTGACTAAATAATAAATAGTAAAAAGTCATAAACGAGATCATGTTAAATTTAAAAGTGATAATTTAACAAAGAGAAGTTCAATCATCGCCGTCCATTCGGCGACGCTTGGCAGCTCGAAGACCTTCAAAGAAATTTTCAACATCTTCTTTCTTAATCACTTTATTTTCCTTGGCTTTTTCAAGCATAAACGCATTCAATTGAGATTTCATCTGTTCGAATCCTAGAAAAAAACATTTACGGGGTGTGTACCAAAAAACCTGAATTTGGGCGATTTTTTCATGTTTTTTCGACCCGAAAAAAATTTTCAGGTCGAAAAAATATGAAAAATCGCCCAAATTCCGGTTTTTTATATACCCTGTATTATGAAATTAAATTTACATATGCATATAAAATGAAAACCATACAAAAGTTGCCCCCTTTTATCTTTTAAAATAATCCCATATGAGAGAATATTTTACCCGAAAGCACCATTAAGGCAACATCGTGGCTCTGTTTTTCAGCAACATAATCATATAGTTCACGCTCAATAGGTTTTTCAGCTGGTTTCGAACTCGCAGCATGTTCATTCTGAGCTATATAAAATTGCAACGTGTCTTCGTGTTCGGTTAAGAACGCACAATTTGCATCTTCGTACATGTTCTATAAATATTGGGTTGTTCGGAAAGTTCGTTCATTTTTTTGTATTACAGTACTACAAAAATATGGTAGAAGAGCAGGATTTTCGACTCTTGACAGATCGGCTAAACCAAATTTGATGAAACCGGAAAATTTGGTCCCAACAGACTTTTAAAAAAAGAGATATCGAAAAAATCGAAAAATTTTATGAGGCCAAAAAAAGTTTTCGAAAATCCTGCTCTTCTACAACATTTTTGTAGTATTATAATACAAAAAAACGAACGACTTTCCGAACAACCCAATACAACAAAATTTACTTTAAAGCTGCGTTCAAGCATGTCAAAAAAGTCTAACTTTGACTGAGTTTTAATAAAATCGTGTTTATTGAAACGATTGGTCATGGAGCATAAAATCAGGCAACAAATTTTATGCAAATGTTTATCTCGACCAATAAAATTTTATGCTTCATGACCAATCGTTTCAATAAACACGATTTTATTGAAAATCAGGCGAAGTTAGACTTTTTACATGCTCAAACGCAGCCTAAAAAATTGAAACTTACAATACACTTTTGACATTTACACAGCTCGGCTCGCCAATTACAATCCTTGATGATCAACGTCTTAGCATCCATATTTAATGTAGAATTTGACTGCTTTATTGCCTCAAATTTGCACGCATTTAAGTCGATGACCAATGGAGATGAATTATCACTAGAGTTCTTCGTTTGAATAAAACTTGTATATACAATGAGAAACGGCAATTTGGCAACACAATTTGAGCAGAACATCTCATCTCCTTCATATGCACCATTTGCTGCATCGGCTTCATTATAGCCATCAATCACATGCTAAATTTTGTTTAAATAAAAAAATCAGTGGCGTAAACAAGAGGGTGCAAGCGCACCCCATAGGTTATTGCGCTCATTTTCGAGTCCTGAAAATGGTACCCTGATTCAGGTAAAAATGACCATTTTCGATTCAAAACCAAATTTTTGTTCACGCACCCAGGGTGAGGTGATCGATTTACGAAGTTGTTTGCTGCAAACAATGACCATCAGGCCGCAAAAATACAAAGTTAGTTATAGGAAAATGGTTATAAAATTTAAACAAATTGAAGGAAATTTAACAACTTCGTAATTTGTGCTGAATAATTTCGTTAATTTTGCAAAAATTTGTTTATTTTTTTTAACAAAATCAATGGAAAAAAACTGGTTTTCGGGTCCCAAAAACGAAATTGGTGCCTAATTTTTGCCCCGCTACGACGAAATTTGGGAGGGTGACACCCTCCCATCGGGCAGGCAAAACATCAGCTTGTTCCCCCTACCAAAAACTTACTTGCAGATGAAACCAATCCTCACAACTATTACATTGAACCCTAAAAATGTTGAATTTTTCAATTTTTATACAAAAAAGGCTTACATAGTCCCAAGATCTTCCGACTCGTCCGTTGGCGGATATGGTTTGTCACAAACGCAATAAAGACCCGAAAAATTATGACCGTATGAATTGCGAGCATTGACCGGAAGTTTTTCCTAAACCAATTATCAGAATGAATTATCATCTAAAAACCTCATAAAGGCCACATTTTGAGTTGAACTTTGAATTCCCACAATCGCAGCAAAAGTTACGTTTGGTGTACAATTCGATTAGATCATGGCCATCATGACAATTCAAACTGCAGCCTAAAATGAAATTGTAGAAATGCAAAAGAATTAAGGATACCATAGCAAATACCCGCAGACATTCCATCTTTAGTACATGTACGGCATGCATAGAGGGGTTGACGGGGTTTATAACCCTAAAATAATCAATATAATTTATGTAGATCAAAACAAATTTTTTAAATGACTTTCTAGGAGTAATTTTATGCGGAGGAAAAATTGCAACCATTTTCAGAGCGTGAAAACGCTTTCCTGACCCTGATTCAGGCAATTTTAGGGTATTTTTTGCTATTTTACCCCTAGGAATTCATTTTTTTAAAATTTTTCCGACCGAGATTGGATCTCGATCTGCACCCCTTAAAAGATGATATTTACAAGCTTACTTCTGGATAAGTGCAGACAGAATCATCTTGACCACCAAGCAATGCTTCCGCTTCTAGAATCTGCTCTTGAATTGCTTCTTCATTATTCAAAACATCATTTAATGAAATAATGGGATCCACACTTTGATCATGATTTTCTGGTTCCAATTCACAATCTTTGTTCGTCGACATTGTCTTAGAATTTTAGTTATTATAGGCTGCTCGCTATCAGTCGTGAAACGCATCCTACATATCCAGTAGGGGGCACTGGCCCGGGAGGGTGGGTGATGGGAGGCGATTAAACATTTCACCAAATTCAAAGTTAGACTTTCAGAAGTTACAACTGTTATAGAGAGAAATAATGGAGGTAGACCGAATATATACTTGCGAATAGTTGGTTAGAAACTTTATTCGACGTAAATAGTCGAAACGTTGAATAGTTTTTAACCAAAAACTCGCAAGTGTATATTCGGTCTACCTCCATTATTTCCCTCTAAAAGGGAGGGGCAAAAGTCCTGGCGAAAGGGGCGGTATATCCTGGCCTAAGGGGCAAAAAGTTCTGGCCAAGGAATATTGATTGTTATAGCGCTAACTAGCGCTTTAACACGCTAGCTAGCGCTATAACAATCAATATTCCTTGGCCAGAACTTTTTTCCCCCTTAGCCAGGACTTTTTTCCCCCTTAGCCAGGACTTTTTGCCCCTTAGACCAGGATATACCGCCACTTTCGCCAGGACTTTTGCCCCCTCCCTCTTGTATAACATCTAGAAAATCGTTAATCAAATTGGGAGAAAGATAACTCCAAAAATTTTTCATTTGGGGGAGGGGCAAATTCATTAACTGCATTTAGCACGATTTAGTCTAATGTTGCTAGCAAAAAATTCTTGTTCTTGAATTTTCAAAAATGACAAAGAGCAGCATCTCAAATATACAAATTTTTACCATTTCCCAGCTTTCGCTTTAATGTTGTCAGATTTATAAAATAATCTGTATTCGAAACTTCTTATTCTTCTTCCAGCTATGCTATTGCGTATAATAAAGTGAATAAACTACGCTACACCTTTTTTGTTTCGTATGTGCAAATTTCGTTCGTGAACAATCATAGTGTTGCTCAAGCGGTAAAAATCGGTAAAGTATATCGAAGCTTGAGTCAACTTTTCCGAAGCTCGGTGATACACACTAAACATTTGGTGTTAAGTCGATTCAGACGGTTGATCGACGTTTCGAAAATTGACCGAAAACGCGTTGACTTTTCGAAAATTGATGTTTCGAAAACTTACGAAACAATTTATATTTTCCAGCGTCTTTTTGGTTGGTCGACGTTACGAAAATTGACATTTTGAAAACGCGTTGATTTTTTTCCATTAAATTTTCGAACTGTCAACTTATTGCATTTTTTGGTTAATATTCAACTCAAACCGTTTCATAATGCCATGCAGGAACTCGGAAATACACAACTCGAACCACTAAATTCGCATAACACGAAACTGTTGATGAAAGGCGTCGGGAATGTTGGAATCCAACTGGATTGCGAACGGAAACGAAGTTTTCGTAAAATTTATAGAAAATTCTGAAATTTGCAGGTGGTTCGAGTTGTGTATTTTCGAGTTCCCACCCAATGGTTCGAGTTGTGTATTTTCTAATGATGTATTTTCGAGTTTGCATAAATTGTCTGATTTTTTACTCGGGGGATTTCTGCAAAAAATTCGTATTTGAGGCGATTCCACGGTTTTCTTGTTGGTTCCCTGCAATTTTCATCAACAGTTTCTTATGCGAATTTAGTGGTTCGAGTTGTGTATTTTCGAGTTTCCACCCGATGGTTCGAGCTGTGTATTTTCGAGTTGAATATTAACCCATTTTTTTAACTCCATAATCGTTTCGAAATGTCAATTTTCGAGACGTCGACCAACCGTTCAAACAACAAAAAGGAATACCAAATTGGTGTTAGTTTGATGAATGGACACCAAAATTGGTGCAAAATTAACACTATTGTTTGTTGGATTCATTTGCATTCAGGGGCGAAAAAATGGGTGATAGCACCCAAAATTCACCCACCCATCACCCAGTGGGTGGCATCACCTACAATCACTCACTGGGTGATGGGCGAGTGAATTTTCTCAGAAAATCCGAGAAAATTGTATTCTCGGGCTTTCTGAGCTTTTTAGCGCAATTGAGTGATTTTGAGTGCAATTACCCATCACCCAATTCGTGGCATCACCCACTGGGTGATGGCACCTTTTCGCCCCCTGTTTGCATCCAACAAAAAATGGTGTTAATTTTGCACCAATTTTGGTGTTCATTCATCGAATTAACACCAATTTTGGGTCAGTTGATGTTTCGAAACTTTATGTCAATTTAATGAAAAAGTTTCGAAACGTCAAGTTTCGAACATAGGTTAAAGGTGCCGGGCACACACAAATTCGAATGCCTGACGTATTTCGAATGTAACCATAGGCGCTATTTATACTTCCGTCGCGACGCGACAGTGCATTTTTGTGTCGTACGACGCAAAATGCACTGTCGTGTCGCGACGGAAGTATAAATGGCGCCATAGGCACATATGCCAAGACGTGCCCATGGGAAATGTGACGTGCAGAGGTTAAAATATTGTGCTCGACACATGGAACATGTGCCCGGCACATGTCCCCGGACCTTTAACCTCTGCACGTTACGTCACGTGCCCATGGGCACATATTCGAAATATGTCACACATTCGAATATGTGACGTGCAGGCACATGTGCCCGACACCTTTGTTTCGAAACCTATGGTTTCGAAACATCAACACGGTTTTGAAATATCAAATTTCGAAACATCAATCAACCCAATTTTGGTGTTCATTCATCAAATTAACACCAATTCGGTGTTTCTTTTATTTGTTTAAATCGACTTAACACAAATGTTTTGTGTGTAAAGTTTACCGAAGCCTCGATAAACTTTACTGAGCATCGGTCGAGTTTACCGAAACTCGATAAAGTTTGCCGAAATTTTGATAAACTTAGCGAAAAATCGGTAAACTTTATCGATTTTTACCGTTTGAACAATACTAGTAAATGCCTTTTTTGTGTGACCGCGTTTATTTTGTTTCGCTTATTTAGATTATATTGTATAGTGGCGCGTTGTAAATCCTTTTTTGCAGTTTTCAAACCATCCAAGAATGGCGAAACCGACACAAGTGTTGCACCTTGAACCGTCTGTGGAATTAACGTTTAAGGGTATGTTGGTTTCAGTTGAGCTTTGCTGCACAAGCTCAAAAATGTCAGCAGAAAACAGGCTAATTTGTTGGAAAAAAAAGAATTTTTGAACATTTTCCTCAAAGTCGTAATGGGGATTATTAGGATTTTTGAATTGTTTTGAAGATTTTAAGCAAAAAAGTGAGACCTTTAGAAAATTTTGTTTAGTCAGGAATTCTCCCCGGAACAATTGCCCTCGTAGGACAATTCATCCCGATAGACACACTAGGAAATGTATTTATTTATCTTTTAGGTCCATTTACGGAAGTAGTCACAAGCCACTTGCGCTTACACAATCCTTCTGATCGAATCGTATATTTTAAAGTGAAGACGACCGCGCCTAAATATTATTGCGTTCGACCAAATTCGGGAATTATGAAGCCGAATGAAACTGCGGTCATTTCTGTCATGTTACAGCCTGTTGATCAAGCTTCAACACTTGAAAGTGAACGAACGAAGCACAAGTTTATGATACAAACCGCGTTTGCTAATAGCACAGATACACCGGTCGAAACTTTCTGGAAGAGCGCAGATCCACAACAAGTGATGGACTCAAAATTGCGCGTACACTTTGTGCCAGGAACTGAATCAACAGCACCATCTTCGAGTGAAACGGTTATATCAGATGTCAAGGAGACTACTCCAGTTAAAGCTCCGAGTTTTGGACAGGTAATTTTTATCAAAAATTTTTATTATTTGTATTTTTAAAACATTCTAGGATCGTGATTTGCAGAAAGAAACTGATCTTCGTAGACGAGTTGAACATGACAAGGTGAATCTTGAGCGAGAAAATCGCGAGCTTCGAGCAAGTTTTTAGTTTTAAAAATTTTTGGTGCTATTCAGTCTAGGGACTCAAAAAAATTGAAAATTTCCAGAAAATGACCTCTTTAGTGTAGTGTTTTTACGCTCCGAGAGTGCGTTTTTTGGATTCCTCGTTAAAAATTACGCTATAGGGGTCATTTTCTGGAAAAAAATTTTCAATTGTTTTCACGTCATTGGTGCTGCTCCCAGACTTGAATAGTCCCCAATAAATCTCTTTTCTATTCACAAAATTCTTTTTATAGGATCGTTTGGAAATGATTGCGAAATCAGCTCAACAATCTGGTATTGAAGGGATGCCTGTGATTCAAGTAACCTGTACACACTTTTTTATTCTATTCTTTTTTAAGGTATTTCTTATTGCACTCGCGGCTTTGCTGGTTGGCTTGATCCTTGGAAAGTTATTCTAAAAGAAAATGAATTGCGTTTTATAAAATCCGATCATACATAAAATTATCGTGCAGAGTTTTTCGTTTATTTGCTTTTTAGTATAGCCTGTAAAGCGTAGTTTGTTGGACAATGCAGTACAGGGTATTTCAACATAAAAACGTCATTTAGTCATTTTTTGGCGAAACTTCAAAAAAAAATTTTTCTTCAAAGAGACTCAGAGTTATTTTTATGCGAGAAATCGATTGCGCGCATCGAAAAACTTTGAAATCGTCTCCCAGACCATGAAGTATAAAATTTTCGTAGTTTTCAGTTATTTTCGGTAGGAATTCCTACCAAAAAAATTCCCTTGCGAACATCGAAAAACCTTGAAAACACCTCCCAGATCATGAAATATCCAATTTTCATGTAGGAATTCGTACCGAAAATAACTGAAAAAAATATATTACTTGGTCTGGGAGGCGTTTTAAAGTTTTTCGATGCGATCAATCGATCTCTTGCATAAAAATACCCCTAATGAGTCATTTTGGAGACAAAATTTTCGCCAAAAAATTACCAGATGGCGGTTTTTTGTGTGGAAACACCCTGTACTTTAAATTAATGTTTCACAAGCTATATTTTTCAAAACAATGATAAACATTTTAGCTTTCTGTGACTCTTTTATCTTTAATTTTACCGTTTAAATAAATTATTTTTTGTTTCTGAAATAAAGTTTTCTATTTCGATTATTGATAGTTATTTGTTTACTATTACTTTATATCTAAATTATTTGCTTGATGTAACTTATATGTAATATATAGATTATGTGTGATGGAGTCACAATTATATGGTAAAAATCATTGTTGTGGAAGAAGATGGTGTATAAAGGATCCATGCGGGATTGTTTGCGCAGTTTTAACTTGGTAGGATTAGAATGTAAAGTTATGAGAGAGACAAATTTCAAATAGAATAAGTTTTAAAGAGGAAATTGCAGTAGTCTTCAAATGAATTTCAGAGTCAAGAACTGAAACATAATTTATTTTGTCATACATACACCTCGTTAATTGGCCACCCCTTCCCGCGAATTCGTTAATTGGCCATCACGTCCCCCAGGGTTGGCCAATTAACGAGGTTCACTGTATGCAAAAGGAAAAATACACATCCTATAAAGGCAGTNCGAATTCGTTAATTGGCTATCACGTCCCCCAGGGTTGGCCAATTAACGAGGTTCACTGTATGCAAAAGGAAAAATACACATCCTATAAAGGCAGTGTATTTACGTATTAAAATTAAAAAACATGTGTAACAAACAAGCCTAAATTTATAATAAAAAAATTTAGGCTTCTCTTATTCTATGGTCAGTTCTGTGTGTTAAGTGTTATGATGGCTACATGGAGTGAAAATATGCTTCATCAGACCATCAATTTCATTGTGTTTGAAGCATTTTCTTCGTTGGCATTATGTGCCCATTTGAAAACTATGCTTACAGACCCAGGCGCTGTGCCTAAAGGCACTCTTACTGACGAGTATATTTCTCGACTAGAACGGGATCGTGAACAAGGTTCTATCATATACAAATGCACTAAATGTTCTGCCATTAGGCCAGAGGTATATTAGTAACAGCCAGTACCGTGCCCAAAATTTTTTCATGGGGGGGGGTATAAGATCACAAAATGGTCAAAAACATAAGGGGGATTTTTGGTTTTTTTTAATATTTCAACTTTTTTTGGCTCTTGGGAAGGGGTACATGTATAGATTTATAGACCCTTGGTATATCAGCCTTTCTGTTATTGAATAACTGTTTTAGAGAGCCCACCATTGTAGCGTGTGTGAAAGATGCATACGCAGGATGGATCATCATTGTCCATGGGTAAATTGAGCAAAAATAATTTCACCTAGAAAGCTTTTATAGGTGAACAATTGTGTCGGTGAAGCGAATCAAAAATATTTTGTCCTCTTCACATTGTATATTGCACTTCTATCTTTCTTAACTTTATATTGGGCTGTTTGGCAGTTTGTATTTTGCATAGGCGTTGACTGGCGTGGGTGCTCAGCCTTCTCAGCGCCGGCTACAACCATTCTACTTATTTTTCTACTCTTCGAAGCAGTTCTTTTCTCCATTTTTACAGGTATATACTCTTTTAAACTTTTTCTCATCTTTCATTTTTAGCCGTTATGTTTGGCACCCAGATATCTGCGATTTGTTCTGATCAAACTGGTATAGAGTCTTTAAAAAAGGACCGCGTCGATAAAAATCATGACTCATGGAAGAATCTCCAAGTTGTTTTTGGCGGACCATTTTCTTTAAAGTGGTTCAATCCACTAGTTGCCCCATTCATTTCTGACAAAGCATTTGAATTTTCTGTTTGAATTTTTAATTTTAAGAAGGACCAGTCTACTTTCAGGGAGTTGATTCCATGAGTAAGAGCAGAAAATTCGGAGCATTGTTATGTTAAAAAACCACTACTTGAAAATCTAACGATAAAAAGTTATGAGCAAAATAGTGAAAAAAATTTTTCAAACAAGTTTAAACATTGAAGCGAAGAGCTGGCACAAATTTTTCATTGAAACGATTTAATAGAACATTCTAAAATTCGAATTCCTTGATTTAGAAAAAAAGAAAAAAGGAATTTTTTATAACTCATCGAGACGAATAAAATGACACCAAAATTATTGAATTTGAAGAATGTTTTGGGTTATTGAAACGAAAATTCTGATTCAGTGTTTTCGTTTCAATGACCCAAAACATTTTTCAAATTCAATCATTTTAGTGTCATTTTATCTTGCTCATAACTTTTTATCATTAGATTTTTAAGTAGTGGTCCAAAAGCAAAAAATGCTCAGAATTTTCTGCTCTTTCTCATGGAATAAACTCCCCGAAAGTAGACTGATCCTTTAAGTATGGATCTATAGCTTTCAATCTATCCTATAATTTGTCTTATGTATTCTATCTAAGTCATCGAGTGCTACATCAAAGAACCAGTCTACTTTTGGGGGTAATTGTAGGACTGATCTTTTCAACTTCGTTATTGCTTTTCTCTAAAGTAAGTGCTTCCAATAAAATGCTTGATTATATATGGATTGAAAATTTTTTAGCTTCTTGTCCTGTGATCTCTAATCGATTAGATTATAAACGTTTTTTGTTCTGTTCCTCCTCCTTACATCTTGATGAATATTTTTTGGCACACTTACTTTTTTCACGTTTATTTTCACGCTTACTTTTTTCACATGTTGCGACAAGTATAAATCCTGCATAAGAGTGAAAAAAATCAAAATGAAATTTTTGAGAAAAAAAATTTAAATAAAAAACATGAAAAAAGGTAATAGTGAAAAAAGTAAGCGTGAAAATAAACGTGAAAAAGTAATAGTGCCTATTTTTTCACATATTTAAAAAATCGGACCAAGTTTCTCCTTGGTTGCCGCCACTTAACGTTGACTAAACTCGGCAAAAATCATCATTTTTCTGCGGTTTTCAGGTGCGCGAAATCGATTTTTCGCATAAAATTACCCCTAAATGGGTAATCTCCGGAAGAAAATTTAAAAAATTTTTGCCGAGTTTAGTCAACGTTAAGTGGGGCAGGAACTTGCTCCAAAAAATCTTATTGTATGATAGATCTCGAATTATATTTGTAAAATTGAGTAATAAATTTTTTTTACAACAACGCTTGAATACGACGTTGACTAGTTCCTTTCAACTATACTTTCACACATTTCATATAGCATTTGATTAAACTTTATAGAACGTATGCGTTCGTTTACAACCTTCAAAGGCGACCCACCAGTATGGGTGAAATTTTTGACAGACAGGGCTAGCGTGATCTCGCTGGTGTCCCTAATTGCAGCCATAGGCTATGGACTTTTTGCTATCACTCCAGATGCAACTGAAAATACTCGAATTTCCGAGAATGCCCTTTTGCCTGGTGTTGTTGATGAGAACTTTGATCAGAGAGAAAGAATTTCTTCGTTTTCGAAAGAAATTAGATTGCAGTTTAAAGAGGGGTATGTATTAGTGATGCTTCGAAAATCTGCTACATGTGTTCAAAACATGTAACATGTTTTGTGAAATGTCCTAGAGCTTTTTTAGGAATGTGAAAGAATATATCAAGAGCAAACTTCACAGTTTTGGCGTTGAAACATACTCACAAAATTTCCAGTTCAACCGAGACCGTTTCAGAGTAAGACATTCGTTTAAGAGAATTTCGAATTAATGCTCATAGAATGAAACCGGAAGCAACGTTTATGGAATTGTACGAGCTTACCGCTCACCACCCGTCGAAGCCATTCTTGTTGTTGTTCCCGTCAAAGAAAGCCATATCGATTCGATAGCTTTAGGAATGGCCTTACAAACTTATTGCAGAGAACAAGTTTATTGGGCACGTGATATCATTTTCCTATTCGCCGAACATGCTGAGATCGGTTTGGAGGCTTGGCTGGCTGCTTATCATGGCTCTAGACATTCATTTGTTAGTGCCGACGCACTTGAAGCTCATGGTGGAGCTATAATTGGAGCTACGGTTCTGGATGTGGTTGGAAGTCGTTTTGTCAATCTTAACATTCAATTCAACATGGTAAGAGCATATGTGGGCAGGGAGGGAGGGGACTGGACCCAAAATATGAATTTCGTCTTTCTAAGCGTTTTCCTGCCAAAAATACGAATGGGGTCCGTATTTTTCCTTTATTTTTTTACCAATATGACGAATTGGGGGGAGGGGAACAGTCCCCCTTTGCCAGTATAGGGTCAAATGGTACGAAGAAGATGAAATGATTCCATTTGTGTTCGTTTCATTCCTCTCATTTCATTAATGCTCATTCCATTCGTCCCTATGCCCCCTTGCCCACGTATGGTAATGAGATTTTTTCAACCTTTTTTTGCGAGTTTAGATCAATGGAAAACTACCAAATTTGGATTTGTTCAATTTATATGTTCGTTTAGCCGAAAAGTTTCAACTTAGGGCATGCATTTATGGGCTATGTCGACAGCATTCTTATACCAGTGTCTTGAATGCCGTTGTCCGGGGTGTTTTCACACAAGTAAGTGAACCAAAAATTTTTTTTACTGATATCGAAGACTCCTCACCTATATTTGGCACTATAACTTTCGCCACGAATGTCGCCACGCTAACGTTCGCCATGTAACTTTCGCCACTTTTGTGTCAATAAACATATTAATTTCAGACTAATTGAGTTGCCTGATTTGCAATAAATATGTATATTGGCACGAACGTGATGAAAGTTACGTGACGAAAGTTATAGTTTTTTGGCAACATGGCGAACATGAAACGTGGCGATAGTTATAGTGCCCTATATTTAGGCATTCTATGAAGTAGAAGGATTGCATAGCGTTTTTGGTGGCTATGGCATCAATGCGGTTAGTCTTCAAGCGCACGAACGAAAAAAGACCAGTGAAAATGGAACTCCATTATGGAGAATTGGCCAAATTGTTGAAGGTGGACTCCGCTCGATGAATAACATACTCGAAAAATTCCACCAATCATACTTTCTTTATATCTTGGCTACGCCTCGAAAGTTCATCTCTGTCGCCTACTATATGCCAATTGTTGGGCTTGTTGCAGCTCCAATGTTACTTTTTGTAAGCTTATCCTATTACTATAAACGTGTAGCATACATGGGCTACCCAAGTGGCCCCAGGTTTTTCACCTGGGGGCGTGGGTCGGGGTTGAAGGGGACATTGGGGGGTGGGAGGACGTAGAATATGGGTCAGAAGGCCGACACTTTGAGGATTAATAGTCGAAAAGTAGGTTGTTTGGAGCAGCATATTTATGTATAATCTTTTTTTTGTCGCCAACTTTTCGACCCCATCGGGAGGGGGACCAAATGAGGGTTGTGGGTTTTTTTGAAAATTTCACCTGGGGTGTTGTCCACGTATGACTTTGTACGAACGATCTCGGGGGAACGCTTGATTTCAACTGCCACAGCTAAAACAAAAGGGGACGATGGGAGAAGACGATCGACACCACTTTTATGAGGGTACCCCCTCAAAAAATTTTTTTAATGCGGATTTTTGTAAAATGCTTAAACTGTGGGGTTTTCATGCGCATTCAAAAAATTAAAAAATTTGTTTTTACGCAAAAACATTTGGTCGCCGGTGGGATTCGAACTTGCACGTTTATAGTCAACAACCGTGAACACTACCACTCAGCCATGATAACAAGCTGTTTGGGAAAAACATTTTTACGTTATAATCTACGACTGCAACGCATTTCCGACGTCGGAATTGCCTGATTTGTCAATAAAGTCGTGTGTATTGACACGATTTGGCTGTATTATTTTGCCAATCGTATCAATATACACGACTTTATTGACAATTCAGGCATTTCCGACGTCGGAAATAGGCTGCAGGCATCGGAAATTTCCGACAGTTAGCGTTAATTTCCAACAGATAGCGTTGGATAGCGCGGACCCTTAAATTTACAGACAATAAATATTAGGGACTACGTGAATGGTTCAATGTTCGAAATCTGGAAATTCCATCAGCAGCCTTCCTATCAGCCCATATGCTGGCTGTATTGATCTATTTGGTTGGTACAATCAAGTGGCCGGCTATACTTGAAGCAAATATGCAACAAGAAATTGCTACGAACAGAGGACTTCAAACGATCCTTGCCATCATTCTCCAATTGCCCATTCTCGCTCTGTTTAAAATGTAAAATAGTTTTTTATGTGAAAAGCTTAATCGTGACTTTTAGCAATTCACCATCATCTTGGGTCATCACGAAATTTTTCTTGTACTTGGAAGCTGCCTTGTTTATTGGGGCGCTCAGTTTAATCAACTTTTCTCTAGCCTTAGTCTTAGGCATTTGTATTGTCCCAGCTGTGCTATTCTTCACTATAGCCTTCCCAAACAGGTATTTTTTCATTTCACAAATTAAGCTTATAGGGTGTTCCAAAAAACCGCCATTTGATCATTTTTTGGCGAAGATTTTTCAAAAAATTTGTATGTACTTATGCACTATCCCCCCCCCTAGGTGATAGTGCATAAGTACCAGCCTAAACCAAAGCTTAGGCCATTTTGGGATGTTGAAAAAATGGTAAAAAATTGATTTTTTCGTTTTCAGCTTGGGGGGAATAGTGCATAAGTACCAATTTTTTTCTTTCAAAATGATTCATTAGGGGTATTTTTATGCTAGGAATCGATTGCGTGCATCGAAAAACCTTGAAAACTCCTCACAGATCTTGAAATATCCAATTTTCAAGTAGGAATTCCTACCGAAAATAACTGAAACAATACGAAAATCTTATATTTCATGGTCTGGGAGGCGTTTTCAAGGTTTTTCGATGGGCGCAATCGATTTCTCGTATAAGAATACCCCTAATAAGTCTTTTTGGATTCTGGATTCTTGTTGAGGACGATGAGAGAAAACGATTGACACCAAAATCATCGAAATCGGAAACAGAAAATTTGTTGCCCTTGGGGAACCAATGCGGAAAATTCGAATTTTCAAAAAATTCTCCAAATCGGTTGAATTTTAGGTTTTAGTTTTTCAGAATGATTTTTAAGTTTATAGATTATAGAATGCAGGTCGGCCTCCGGCTCGTTTGTTAAAAAGCACTTTTCAGCACGAAAATGTCGAAACTAAAGAAGCTGCTCATCATATTTTTCCACCCATTGATATTCGTCTACCTCTTCCACTTGATCTCCCATCATCGCTCTTCTAGTCCCACTGTTGATCTCTACAATGACGTCATATCAGCATCCAAAAAAGTTGTAGCAAGCATGAACATAATCATCCATCGACACTTGTTCCACTCTTCGATTACCTTCCCTGTCTTCAGCATTTTTGTACTTTCAGTTTATTATTTATTATTACTTATCGTATATTATGGTAATTAAATTAACTCGTAAAACAATAAAACAATTGAATGATATAAGTGATGGAAATATATTGCTATGAGAAGAAAAAACAGTTTTAAAGATTTGAAAAAGAAGGAATGCTTCATTTTGACATTTCATAAAGTTTATTAGATAAAAAAAGTAAAATTTACTCAAAAAAATTTCTACCCAGGGTGTTTTCAGATGGGAAATGTATAAAAAGTTAAGTAAAAACTGACGATATAAGTTTTTTCGGGGGTGAAAAGATTCTTTAATCAATTTTTCGTATTTTAATAAAACAAACTCTTTGACAAATAAAGTAAATTTCTAAATTGGCAAGTATGGTGCTTTTTAGGTCGTTGGATGTTTCGAAACTTGTTTATGTTTTTGAGGATTTCTCCGAAAATACAACGCCAATTCTGATAGTTTCGGCGTCATTAGAAAGCTGGATTTCGTAGCAATCGAATGACACCAAATTCATGCCATAACTCTTCCTGGTTGCGGAGTTATTGCATAATTAGTAAAAAAAAATGTCAAAAAACTGACATTTTTTAAACTAAAAATGCAATAACTTCGCAACCAGAAAGAATGATGGCATGATTTTGGTGTCATTCGATTGCTACGAAATCCAGCTTCCTAACGACGCCAAAACTATCAAGATTGGCTTTGTATTTCCGGAAAAATCAGCTCAACAACATAAAAAACGTTTGTCATTTTTTTTATCGGATCTCTTCTGTCATGGGCAAAAATAATTTTGAAAATTTTACTTTTTCGGATAAAGTCTATCTAAAATGTTCATAATTCCCTGGCGACTAAAATTATTAGAAACAAGAAGAAAAACGATGAGACATTCTTTATTTAAAAATAGGAGAGAAAAAACACGAATGCACTAATGGAATGAGGCAATAAAGTGGAATGATAATGAAGCTAAAGAAATGGAAAAAAGTTTAGAGGGATCATCCAAATATTATTTCATACAAAAAATCTAGTTAGCATCTTTCATAAAAAAATCTAAAANAATGCACTAATGGAATGAGGCAATAAAGTGGAATGATAATGAAGCTAAAGAAATGGAAAAAAGTTTAGAGGGATCATCCAAATATTATTTCATACAAAAAATCTAGTTAGCATCTTTCATAAAAAAATCTAAAATATGACGGCCTACTAATGTTTTGACCATCTTTATAACTTTTTGACGGGTTGGCCGGATGGTTAGGACTCCAGGATTGCACTTTAACGGGTCAGGTTCAAATCCCGCTTGCGTCTCCAATTGTTTTGAACTTTTTTGCCTTTTTATTTTTTTCTAGAGTCCTATCCATTCGGCTACAAGGGCTTGTTGTTCGACGCGCAACTTTTTTGTATAAAATAATTGGATGAGCCCTTGAAATAATTACACATGTGTATGAGCTTTTTTCAAAGTTTGGGAATACTCAATCTAGTAGTTTTTCGATGAACCCCATAACCGCTTAAAAATATATCTGGAAACAACGATGGACTGGACAAGAATGAGCACCAACAGGATCCCGAGCACACTAAACAGAGTCCACTTGTTCACACACATTTGGTTCAACACGGCTATTTTATGCACCGNACTGGACAAGAATGAGTACCAACAGGATCCCGAGCACACTAAACAGAGTCCACTTGTTCACACACATTTGGTTCAACACGGCTATTTTATGCACCGACACCGGTGGTTCGGATCGAGTGAGATTGATGCCCGAGTGTCTGGAGAGTGCCACCGAAGCTGATGGCTCGTTGATCTGCTGTAGAGGGTCGACTACAACAAGACTGGTGGTCGCTTGCGCGAATCTCGGCACCTTATAACGTCTTGTTTCAACTAAAAAAAATGAGCGTGTATAACGTTTTTCATGGGTGTGTGTATAACATTTTTCATGGTTTTTCAACGTTTTTGCATTTACGAAATTTCGCCTGCTTGGCAAAGTGGATAGAGAAGCCGCCTGTCCGATCTAGCAAGTTAAGCAACGTCGGGGGGGGGGCCGCATTTCGATTTTTATTCGAACCTGCGGGCTCACCAACGTTGCTTAACTTGCTAGATCGGACGGGCGGCTTCCTTATCCACTTCGCCAAGCAGCCGAAATTCTTCGTAAAGCTAGCCATGAAAACGTTATACGAGGAATTTCGAAAAAAAATCTTACACATGGTTATAGAGTTCTCACTTTCACGTTTCTTCCTTCCCCAAGATTGTTGTGCGCCATCTTTCAGGTTACATGAAACCTGAAATGAATATTTTTAAGGAAAATTACAGGGGAGAAAAGCTTACAGGCTGACAATCACCTTTACATATTTCCAAGTGGCATGTGATCCTCACGGATGAAGAGCTATCAAAACGGAATGCCTGTAGATGAGCAATCTTCACGGCACTCGATTGAACTTGGATGGGATTCGGNTTACATGAAACAGGCTGACAATCACCTTTACATATTTCCAAGTGGCATGTGATCCTCACGGATGAAGAGCTATCAAAACGGAATGCCTGTAGATGAGCAATCTTCACGGCACTCGATTGAACTTGGATGGGATTCGGGATGAGTTTTTGAGCAACCGCAGGGGTTGGGCATCTAGAAATTTATTTTCAGGACCAGTTCGAGCGGAAAAAAGTTGGCCATCATTTGTATATATTCGGAAAGTTCATGAAAAATTGAGCATTTTTTGTTTCTACAGTAAATTTTGAATCGTTGTAGTTTTCGAGATAATTGCGTTTGAAATTTGAATTTGCGTTCATGTTTTCGTTGTAATACATAAAATTTTTTGAATTTCTAATCGATTTTTGCATCAATTTTCATAAAATGAACATTGTAGAAATTTTTATAGCTGAATGAGACGAAACAAATGAAACCAAAATTATCCAATTTGAACATTGTTTTGAGTTATTGAAACGAAAACCCTGAATCAGAATTTTCGTTTCAATAACCCAAAACAATTTTCAAAAAGGATAATTTTGGCGTCATTTGTTCGTCTCATTTAGCTATAAAAAATTGCTACAATGTTCATTGTAAGAAAATTGAAAAAAATCAATTAAAAATTCAAAAAAGTTTGTGTATTATAACGAAAATATGAACACAAATTCAAATTTCAAACGCAATTATCTCAAAAACTACAACGATTCAGAGGTTGTCGTAAAAACAAAAAATGCTCCATTTTTTACGAATTTTTCGAATTTCTATAAAAATGGCAACTTTTTTCCGCTCGGATTTTTTCATCATTATGACTTACCCTTCTTGGATAAGTTGAAGGGTTTCATCACTTCGTTTTTCATTTCCACCTGGCTCGGCAACACATTCTTTGACAAAGAAGTCGAGCTCTTCGTCCATAGCCATGATCTCCCAACGCAATTCAAGAATGTCGCCAAGTTTGGCCTATAAACCATTGTACAGAATATGAAATTTGGGAGCTACTACACAATAGGGGGAGGGGCCCAACCACGTGAAAAAATTTCAAAATTTTTTCTGGAAATGACCCCTCTAGGGGTAAATCTGAATTTGACATTTTCGAAGCGAAAAAATACTTCCCTGATTCAGGAAAGGCCTGTGTATTGAAGCGAAAAGTCGCATTTTTTGCGAGGCTTAGATTTAAGCTTGGGCTTAGGCTTAAGTAGTTTTTGGAGAGTTTTTTTGCAACTTTTCGTTTCAATACACAGGCCTTCTCTGAATCAGGGAAGCGTTTTTTCGCTTCGAAAATGTCAAATTCGGATTCCCCGCACGTTTTTACTGAATTTGACATTTTTGAAGCGAAAAAATGCTTCCATGATTCAGAGAAGGCTCGTGTATTGAAGCAAAATTGTATTTTTGCAACTTTTCTTTTCAATACACAGGCCTTCCCTGAATCAGGGAAGCATTTTTTGCTTCGAAAATGTCAAAATCAAATTCCCCGCACGTTTTTACTGAATTTGACATTTTCGAAGCGAAAAAATGCTTCCCTGATTTAGAGGCTTGTGTATTGAAGTGAAATCGCATTTTTGCAACTTTTCGCTTCAATATACAGGCCTTCCCTGAATCAGGGAAGCGTTTTTTCGCTTTAAAATTTGTTCATACTTGAATAATCGGCTGATGTCCACCGTCGCCAGCATTCATTTGCATGAGAACTGGATTGCCTAATTCGATTTTACCCTTGGGCTGGATCAACGCTGCTTCAGGCCCGTTCACAGTGAGGTTGGCCGCCGTGGTGATTTTTCC
>OZJO01011710.1:0-17541 GCA_900406225.1 Acrobeloides nanus | reverse complement strand
GGGGGGGGGGGGGGGGCGGCCGCCCCCTCGCACCCCCTGGATACGTTATTGGTCTAAACCTAAGCCTATTCATAATAAGCTTAAGCCTAGGCCTAAGACTTTTCATTCAAAGTTCTTTTCATTCTTCTTTCGAACACTTTTCTTTTTCATTCTTCTTTTTGAAAAATTTTTCATTTTACTTTTGATGAGCTCAAAAACTCGGATATTTCGTTATATTGAAACGAAAACCTGCGGTAAATGTCTGCACACTATCTTTAACAGAAATTTTTTGGCTCTGTACATGTAATAAATTTTCTACTCATAGCCTAAGTGAAATTTTTACTATATGCGCTCTGAAATTTATGAGCATGTTCTAAATCTATACCACTTGCTACCTATACATAAATACCTTTATTATTTATTAGCCCCGCACAAATTTATTATTATTTATTAACCCCGCACAAATTTTATAGCCTAGCTTTTGGTCATAAACAATTGTTATTGCTAATTTAGCTTGACCAACTTTTCTTTCCAACTCATGACCTTCCAAATCCCTATGAGGCCATATGAGTAATAATGTCTTAGCTATAGACGATATTGAAAGTAACTTAATCCTCTGTTCAGTCGCGACTATTTTGCCCGTGAGAAAACAGCTTTTGTTAGGTCCATTTACGACTACATTCCATGCATGTCGTATTAGGTTTTTTTGTTTTTAGATTATTTTATTTTCTTAACTACTTTTGAATTTTTTTGTTAATTTGTTTAAACTATAGTTTTATAGCTTGTCCAACACCTTTAATTAACAAAAAAAGTATTTAACGAAATCATGGGTTGTAGTATGAAATAACATGTTTTCCGTGTAAATTGAGCCTATTCAAATATTTTTTTTCAGGAAAAATTCTTAGGACTTCTTTTAAATTATTACGGCTTGTTGTTTATTTATGAGTGGGTCGAAGCTGTTTATAGTTACGGTTGCATAAAGTTATGTCACAGTGGCATAGACAAGGGGCAACTTCTGTTAGTCACTGGGAACGGCCTTTGATAGCTGGGGAATCCCTATGGTTGTAATGTGAAAAACCTATATCATAGGTTGGCAAGGTAGTTTACAATCATATGAAAAAATGATATATTCGGAAAGATCATGAAAAATGGAGCATGTTTTGTTTTTACGGCATGTATTGGATCGTTGTAGTTTTCGAGATAATTGCGTTTGAAATTTTGAATTTACTACAAGCTCTTCGTTGTAATACACAATTCAACAAAGTTTGTGTATTACAGCGACGAGCTTGTAACAATTTCAAAATGTCAAATGCAATTATCTCGGAAACTACAAAGATTCAGAACATGCCGTAAAAACAAAAAATGCTCCATTTTTCATGATCTTTCAGAATATATCATTTTTTCATATGATTGTAACTTACTGGACTGATCCTTTAAGTGGAGTCGCTAATCCTTAGTAGTACCAAATTTTTTTGAACAAAAATCGTCAAAAATGGATATTTTTTAGCCAAAGTACCATTTTTTAGTCATTTTTTTGCCAAAAATACAATTGTTTTGTGTAAAAAAGCCATTTGTGCACAAAAAAGTAACATTTTTACCATGTCAAATTACATTACAGTAGTGTAGCCCTTTTTCTATAAAAAATGCCCATTTTCAAAAATTAACTACCCTGAAGATGAAGCTACATTTTCTACTTATTCGTAGCTTCAGAGAACAATTTCCTAATCCGTATTGTCGTCAGCACGGAAGCCCCATAAAAAATCTCCTTATGTATGTATTCTTCTTTCTACGTCTTTTATATAGGAAAAAGATGGTGTCATTTTTGTTTTAAAATTTTCGATGGGGCTTGACAGTGGAGTAATTATTTGGGTGATCAATAAATAAAGTGCTTTTGAAAAAAAATCATAGTTTTATTATTTTATAACTTGCATGTTGTCTCTTATTTATGACAAATTCATCATTGAAATATGAAATTACTATCTTGTTTTATTAGAAATTGCCACCTTGTCTTATTAACTTTTTTCAAGCCATACTTTTTTTCAAGCTTTGAGCAACAAAAATATGTAAACCTTTCTCTCTGATTATATAGAAAAGTTCTTATTCATAGATTTTCATATTCACTTGGATTTATCTTAAAGTCAAGCCGGAAAGGAAGATGTTGAGTAGATTAAGATTTTAGCTAAGACTTTAGACTGAGGTTAATGCACCAGATGAATTTTACTTGTAATTTAGAAGCATAGTATAAACATTTGGTGAAAAATGATGGTGTCATTTTTGTATTGATTTTTTAGATGAGACTAGGGCGCCACGGATATTTGCCCCACGTTATACAGTTGCCCCACCAACTTGACCCACTTTATAAGTAACAATGTGGGCAACTGTATAACGTGGGGCAAATGTCCGTGAGGGCAAATGGGGTGGCGCGAGACTAGTGTCTAGTCAACGCGAGACGAAACCGATCCTTTTTCGAAAGTCAAAAGCCGAAACCGTGTACTTTAAAGGTCTATGCCTCGTACCTATGGTTTTATGCCAAAAAATTTTTTTCCAAATTGGCTAATTTTGTGTAGTAATTTTATGTGGGGAATCGATGTCGCGCATTCCCGAAGCGTGAAAACGCTTCCTTGACCGGCACTATAACTTTTCGTACAATTGTGGTTCGTACAAACTTTTCGTACAATTGTTCTGCACAATTATTTTTCGTGCGAACTTTTCGTACAGGTACAAGTGGGGGGGGGGGCAAATAAATTTAGCTCCAAGTGAGATTCGAACCCGCGACCTTGTGGGAAAAATCAAAAAGTCCATTTTTTTCAAAAACGACCAAAAATATTATTTTCGTGTCAAAAATATTTTTTTAAAATTATACTGCCCCTTGACCTGATCAGGATATGAGGTAGGTGTATTGAAACGAAAATCGAAAATTTTTCAATTTTTCTACCAAAAATCACCTTCCTGGAGGGGGGGGGGGGTAATTTTATGAGGGGAAATGATTGCGCACATTTTTGAGACATGAAAGCATTTCCCTGACACTTTTTTAAAGGAATTTTTGAAAGCTTCAAAAATTCCCAAAAATGAAAATGAGAGCTATCACTTATTTTTTTACTAGTCCCCTTTATTTCATGTCTCAAAATTTAATCTTTGTGACCGATTCAACTCTCAATGTTTTCTTCATGCTAATTTTCGTTCTTATTTATCTAAAAAATCATATCCAAAAAAGGACAAAGCGTTCATTAGACGGATATGATGTGGATGGATTTTTGGTGCTATCCTTATAGTATCTCTAATATATAATAGATATACAATCATTAATTAGTCTCGTTATCCGTTTATTTTTAAACTTAATTACAGGTATTTTTCAGAGTAAGATTTTCAGCGTGAGTTGTAGGCAAAGAAAGTTCTTTCAGAAAAGTGTTTGAAAAGATTATAGCTATGGAAAACTTCGATTCTTGCCAGATGAGGGGGCAAAAGTTCTCCAGGCAATGTTTTTAAAGAAGGATAAGTGAAGGGGCGGGTAATTGCTCGCAAATGGCTTAGGCAAGAGAACAGGTACAACAGAAAAATTGACAGTTGAAGCAAAAAAGTGGAATTTTGGGATTTTTACATGAATTTGGGATCCAAAATTTTTTTCTAAAAATAACCCTTTAGAAGTAATTTTATGTGGGAATCGATTGCGCGCATTCCCGAAGCGCGAAAACGCTTCCCGGATCCTGATTCAGGGAAAAATTGAGTTTTTGAAGCGAAAATGATCTTTTTCCGCTAATCAGGGTCAGAGAAGTATTTTCGTGCTTCGAGAATGCGCGCGATCGATTCTCCGCATAAAATTACCCCTAGAGGGATCATTTTTAGAAAAAATTTCGGGTCCCAAATTCATGTAAAAAGTAAAAAATTCCACTTTTTGTCTCATCCTGTAAATTTTTCTGTTGTACCCTGTCAATTTTCCCTTTTGGGGTACCAAGATATTTTTTCCGATTTTGAAAATTTTTAGAAAAAAAAGTTCCGTTTCTTCAGAAAACGTTTTAGCTCTTACTAACAATTGGTCTAATTAACTTTTTTTTACGTAATTCACTCGTAATTCTTCGAAATGGAAGTATCATAGAGCAATTCACTTTAAAATATTTGATAGCTGGTAGACACAGTATATTCACATGCGTTTAGTAAAATAAATTTGTTTCACACGTAATTCATTTACAAAATCCTATAAGCCAGGATTTCTGAAAAAAATCCCTTCTTGGTAAATTTAACTTTGTGATGCTTATTTTATTAATAGCATAGACTCGATGGGGATTTGAACATTTTTTAAGGCCAATCCATATTTAGATGCTTAGTTAATGTGTTTAATGTCGTACAATAAGGATTTTGTTTATTTTTACCCTCCTATAAAATGTGAAAATTTTTTGATATTTTTTAATTTTCATAATTATTCTTAAGTGTGAAAATTTGTTGGGTCAAATTCATGACACTAGTCAACGTTTCGCATGTGTGGTTCATGAAAATTTGGAAATTTTCCCCTTGTGAGTCAGCGTGTTTTTATAGAAAGAATGACGATTTTTTTCAATTTTTCAATAACAAATGTCATTTTTCAAAACATAATTTTTGGAAAAAAAGCGATTTTTGGTCAAAAATGCTATTTTCTGCCTAATTTTTTTTAATGTAACAAAAAGGTAACCATGTGAACAGTCCCTTTCAGCATCTTGGCATAAAGAATAAGGGGACGTTCACATATCACGTGATGAGGTCGAGTGGGGGGGGGGGGGGGGGGGGGGGGGGGGGGGAATGGAGGATAGTTGAAATGATCACGTTTGATCATGGAGGGAGGGTCAGATCATTGATCACTTTATAAGGCACATAGCGAGGGGCAATCCTCCTACGAAATCGAAAAAGATGAAAATTTTTCTAATAGTCCACCTTATGTTTTTAGCCCAAATTTTTGAAAAAAAAAAATCATAATGGTCCCCATATGATTTTTCGCAAAAAATTTCCAAAATTTTCCATTTTTACATCAAAAATTTTTATGCCTATTTTTTAAAGAAAAAGTTGATCATGATCACGGTGAGGGAGGGGGGGGGGTAAGCCCGTGATCATGTTTGACTACGGGGTAGGTGATCTAAAAATGTTAAAAATTTGATTTCGTGATATGTGAATGACCCTAAGCTCTTATCCTTTATTCCAAGGATACATTATCAACGAGGGGGGACTGTCCCCCCCCCTTCATGTAGCATCGAACTAAAAGTTAAAGATTCATATAGCCTCGAAGTGACGAAGCCACTATAACCTTGGAGTTTATATAGCCTCGAGGTAGCTTGTCCTCCCCCCTCCTTGATCATATATGATTCCAAGGCACCGAAGGCGCCTCGTCTTGCTAGTTAACAATAAATTTTCCTAATATCATGTATTTTTAAATTATATTTTATAAGTTTTTGACAATCGTGAACCATAATTTTTTAAAATTTAAATCAAAATCTTTTACAGTACCCCCATCTATCTATTTGAATGCCTCCATGCACCTCTTCCGCTTGAATGACTCGCTAGCCCACGCGTGTGCTCTTAATCAGTCGGAATATGCAGACGACTTTCGTGTATTACTCGTGGGATTTGTTGGAAGCGGTGTCGCGGTGGTATGTTTCTTAAATAATTTAAAGAAATTTTTTGAAAAGAACACCAAGGTCACAATAGAGGATACAAAAAACTAATTAGCTATATAAAATAGAGTGTAGAGTAAAAAAATCATTTTGCAAAATAAAAAATAATAATTTTGAAAAAATTTTTAAAAAATAATTTTGCAAAAATTTGGATTTTTGGATGATTAGTCAAAAAAAATTTTTAAAAAAAACAAAGTTACAGGGTGAGGCAAAAAAGGTGGAATTTTGTGATTTTTACATGAATTTTGGACCCGAATTTTCTCAAAATGACCTCTCTAGGGATAATTTTATGCGGGGAATTGATTGCACGCATTCTCAAAGCTTGAAAATGCTTTGATCCTGATTCAAGGTGGCGTACTTTTTTTCATTTTCGGAATTTAATCAATCGATTCCTTGCATAAAATTACCCCATGAAGTGGTCATTTTTAAAAGAACAAAATTCGGTTCCAAAATTCAAGTTAAAATCACAATAGCCAACTTTTTTTCCTATAGTCGAATTTTTTCATTGTTGAATGGGGAGGAGGTCTACTTTTTAAAACATTTGCGGGGGGAATAGCCAAAAATTTATAGAGAGGAATTGGGCAAAAATTTGCAAGTGAGAGGGTCAGTCCTCCATGTGCGGGGCGGGATGGGAGGAAGGCTAGTGCGAGGTTCCACTAGTGAACCCCTATCCACTATGATCAGAGGGTAATGTAATTAAAGTTCAAAAAATTGCATCATTATCCAATTTTAGACCTCAATCCTGGAAAATCTAGTCATTTTCTACGTCTTTTCGACCTCTCGAAAACTTCGACGTCAAAACTATGCAAACCCGGTTTTATTAGCACTTTTCGACATCATTGTCTCAGTATGTTATATTTTCATGGCTTCTATGCAAGTTATTGCCTACAGATACGAAATTTTGCCTTTGATCATAGCATGGGTTTATTATCTACGGGTTTTGTATTGCCTTCAGGTTGGAGAAATATGCAAATTGTGGGAAAGTAAAAATCAATTTTTAGCATTTTGCTTTATCAGTTTCAAATTTTCTTCTCGTTGTTGCCAGTATTGAAAGATATTTAGCTAATGGGATAAGCTATTGTCAGGTATGAAAAATTTGGAAAAAAAATTTAAAATTGTCCTATCCCAGCAAAAAAATCATGGGACCGCCACTGCTAAGACCTTTTACGGCTTAGATCCAGGGCTCTAGGAACTTCCACAACGGTCGATTTTCTCCACTTTCTCGTGATCAAAAACAAAAAATTCCGTCATATTCGAGTTCCTCATATCTAAAAACCCCTGGATACAAAGAATCAGCTGGAAAAATTCTTTAAAATTCAATTTTTTTAACCCCTTGATCCCCCCATACAGTAGAAATACTCCTTAGTAGTACAAAAAATTGTAAATTTTAGAAAAAACTACTCGTCTTCATGGTCAGCAATAAAATCTTTGTTTTTATAATAATTTTAATAATGGCAGCAATTTTAAAAGTCACCTTATATTTCGAGACTGATCTATTAATTTTGGAGCATTGCCCTATGCTCGACAGGTTTGTGTATCAAAACGAAAATTTGTTGTATCTAATTCAAATTTTTTATAGCATAGTTCCTATATGGATTGAAAACAGTACTTGTTTGGTAACCCTGAGATTAGTTATTAGGAAATGCTTCACTATATTTTTGCCGTTTTTTATCTTGGCTTATTGTAATTTGAATATTGTGTTAAATTTGAAGAAGAAGTCTAAAGATTTGTTGAGTAAAAGGGCGACGTCATTCAGGAGACAAAATCAGAATAGAGGGAGTGTAAAGAAGGCTCAACGAACTGGGTAAGGCTTAAAAAATCTGGTCCCCCTCTCTAGTGATGAGACGAAATCAAAGCGGCGAAATTCGAAATGAAAACGAAATTTCGCATTTTTAGTTTCGTCATTTTTCATCAAAAATCGTCAAAATTTACTGTTTTTGCCTAAAAATGCAATTTTTAGTGATTTTTTTTGACAAAAAATGTGATTTTTTGGGCAAAAAATAACTATTTTTTACCATTCTATAGAAATTGCGGGGGGTCTACATATGGACCCCCTCTTCACGTATGCCCCCAACTATATATGCGCAGGGGTCCGAACTCAGACCCCTCAGCAATTTGGAGATATGACCCCCCCCCCCGTAATTTTTGGCGACCTTTTTTGGTCATCAGCCATTTTTGGGAAAAAAATGACTAAAAAACTGCAATTTTGACAAAATGACAAAAAAAAGGCTATTTTGAGACCTTTTTTGAAAAATTTTTTTTATAGATCCGCCCTCCTCCCCCCTTCCCCTCCCGTACTTTGGGAGGCAGGAATCTAGACCCCCTACCCAATACGCCTGAATATCCCCTCCCAAATTAGGGGTCGACCGCGCATGTATATTTGTATATTTCCCACCCTTGCCCAAGTATGTGGAAAATTGCTTACCCCAATCAGGTTTAGGGGCTATAATTTTTATTTGTATTCTGTAGGAAACTTTAAAAAATTTTTACACCATATTTTTAGCTCCATAAAAAGAGTCTATACCGAAAAACGCGGTGTCCGAGTCGCCACCAGAACCCTAGTCATGGTCGTAGGCTGCTATTTAATCTCCAACTTTATGACCACTATTATCAACATATGGGAATATTTTGACAAACAAACTTTAAGATATGAACACTATTACGAATATCTAATCGCCTCAGATATAGCCTACTTGGTAAAAAAACAATTAAAAAAAAATAAAATTTGCATATTTTAGTTAACTATTGTTGGATGTGCTTTAAGATTGCCTATATATGTTGTTAATGACCATAGAATAAGAAAGGCTATACTCAGAGCGTTTATAAGATGTAGATATAGAAAATCTCAGCAGTTTAAAGATATTACTGCCGGAAATTTGGAAAAGTGGTCAATTGTGATAGTTTCGAATAGTTTGCGGAGTAATTTGACTGGAGTTTTTAATCAGGTATTCAACATCGTTTTTAAACAATTGCTGAAATTTTTTTCAGGAATGGTCAGCATTTAAAGGGAAGAAAAGTTTCGATGAATTGGGCAACTTGTTACAAGAGAAACGAACACTTATCGTGCAAATGGCTATAAATCTTGCTAATGCAAATGAAAATAATAAATCCTCAACATCTAAGCAATTCGATGAATCTATACTCGGAGAAAAGACTTGCCTAACTGATATACAAGAAGAGGATTCGGAATTGTTATGGGAACATCGACGGTAAATTTTTTATTTTTAAATTAACAAATTTGAAAAATATCGTTTTGGTAAAAAAATTAATTTACAATAAAAATTTTGACAACTGATCACTGTGTTAAAAAATTTGGACCCCAGTTTTATGGGAATAGGTGAAACGGGTTAACCCACCGAGTTAGAGATGGTGAAACGGGAAATGTTGTGATCTAGCGTGTGAACCACAAACAAACTAAGGTTTATTTCAAGACTGGAAACAGTTGCCAAACTCCAGCCAAGGAAAAATCTTTTTGGATGCAAGGGGGAACCGAACCCTTGTTAGTGTCGGTGATGCCATAGCTTTGGCAGCGCACCGGACCAAAAAAAAATTCAAGGTTGAAATACGTTACAAGTTATTCAATGACCACCTTGGTAGGTTTGGCCAAAGATGGCATTATTTTTTAAAACTATTTTTGGTGAAAATAACTTGTAACGTATTACAACCTTGAAGTTTTAAAAAATAATGCCATCTTTGGCCAAAAATCGATTTTTTTGGTAAAAATTGCCATTTTTGTCCAAAAAATTACTTTACTTGACATTAGTGTCAATGTCAAGTTCAAACTTGACTTGACATCAATGTCAAGTCAAGTTGGTTGTTTGTGGTCAGCACGCTGGATCACAACATACTCTGTTTCACCAACCCTAACCCGGCGAGTTAACCCGTTTTGACGTCATGCAAACACTGCTCCCCTCTGCTAATTTTTGTTTGCTCCCGCTAATTTTTCGAAAAATGGATCCCCCATCCTATAAATGCTCCCATTTTTTTAATTTTTGTCCACTGACCCCACCCTATACCATTAGTGCACTGCCATGCACAATTCATAAAAAATGAAATTTTGCTTTAAAAAACTTTTATTTATTTTTAGTTCAATTGCAAGCATGCACACCTACTCATCAATTAGCAACCCGACTCCACAACAATGGAGAATATGGCAAGAAAATGTCTGACCACTAACAAACGTCATATTTTCCCACAACTTTCAGCAAATTTTTTCAAATTTCCAACGATCTATTTTTACCCTCTTTCTATTCTTGATCTCATTAAGTCGAGTGCAAATATTCTGTTTCCTTTTTTAGTTTATACACACAGGTATAAATTACATGTCATTTTCCGAGAGACGCTGTGATATTTTTGGTCTTTATATGTGTACATATGTTTTATATATAAGGGAATGTAAAAAATATTTTTGGTCACATTCGAAATCTAGTGGATCAATGATTTGTGATATTTTACAAACCAGTAAAAAGGTAAACCATTGGATTTCAAAAATATTTTTTACAGCTCCTTATACTCGAAAACTTTCTGCGCTTATAATTGAATCAGGGAAAATGTATTGAAGCAAAAAGTCAGACATAATAAAATTCAAAAATATGACTTTTTGATTCAAAAGTTTGTGGTCATTATGTAATATATTTCATTTATTTTGCATCACTTGGGTATACTATGGAATACATACTAACACACCAACAGTACACGCTTATAGTAATAGGATTTTATATCTAGTTTTTCGTTTCAATACATTTTCCCTGATTCATTTGGAAGCGCTGAAGGTTTTCGAGTACAATTGCTCAAAAATAAATGAATTTTCATATTTTATTCGAATAAAAATTCAGACTATGATAAGCAAAATAATGATATATACAATTGGTTTAATACAAGCAAGAATTATCACATACTATATAAAAAATTTTTAAGATTGAATTTTTCAAATTTTTGGAAATTTCGGATAAAAAGTTAAATCGATACAATTTTTTAGACTTTTAAGAGTGTTGTGAGTCATTTGATTCCTTGTCCTCGAATTTTTCCCAATCCTCGGCAGCCGATTCTTCTCCATTGGCACGTGGTGTGCGAGGTCCATTTTCTTCGTCATCAATTTCCTAAAACAATTAAAAAATTAACGTCAAAAATGGTATAAAAATGAAGATAAAATAAAAAAATATTAAATTAAGTTAAAAAAATTTTAAATGGCAAAAAATATTTGCCCGTAGCCGGGATTGAACCGGCGGCCTATAGATCTTCACTCTAGCGCTCTCCCACTGAGCTATTTGAGCTCATAATAGAATTATTAAAATTTTGACTTTAAGTTTTTTAGAATATATTAAAAATTTTTTTAATTTCTCACTTGTATCTCAGCATTGGTACTACTGCACATACTCCACGTTTCATCTTTTTCGTTGGCTGGGCTAGTTTCTAACTCAAGTGATTTGGAAGAATCTTTCTTGCTAATTTTCGAACCCTTCAATTTGGCAACATCAGTTTCAACTTTTAGCTCATCAAAGACTTTCTTTTCCTTTTTCATGAGTTCTCTGTCAAGCTCAGCTAGATAAACTTTGAAGAAATAACGATTCCAAAATGTGTGGTTGTCAACTTGTGCAGGCACCTAAAAAATTATGATTTAACACAGGGGCAGTAAGTGGTAAACTAGGGCAATAGGTCGATCGAAATCAAACCGAATATGCCCCAGATGGTAAAACACTCAAATCATATTTTTTTCAAATCTTATGAATTTTTGTAACCAGAGTTTTTTCTACATGAGGAACCGGAATGAAAAAAATTTTAAATGCTGACGAATGGAAGTTATTCCTGTGAGGGACATCTTCTTGGTATACACAATAACGAGAAGAACAAGAACGGGACAACAAGAACGGGACAACAAGAACGGAACACAAAAACGGGACGATCGAACGATTTTTCAGATCTCAGCTCCTTTAATTTCTAGATAGTATAANAAGAAATTTTAAATGCTGACGAATGGAAGTTATTCCTGTGAGGGACATCTTCTTGGTATACACAATAACGAGAAGAACAAGAACGGAACACAAAAACGGGACGATCGAACGATTTTTCAGATCTCAGCTCCTTTAATTTCTAGATAGTATAAAAGACTTTTTTTTCAACTTTTTATCCTGAGTAAAAAAGTTTTTGACACCATATCAAAGTTTATTTTAGGAGCCAATATCTGAAATCATCCCGTTTTTTGTCTCCCGTTCTTGACATCCCGTTATTGTTTATTCCGTTTTTGTGTTGATTGAACGATCGTTCCATCTCGTTATTGTGTATACCATCTTCTTATATAAAACGTGTAATACAGGATGGTACAAAAGTTCTGTCATAACATTTTATATCGAATTAACACAGCAAAAACATTGTCCACTTTCGCCAAAATTGTGCTCTATGGGGTTTTTATGTACGGGGAATCGATTTCCGCAAGAATTGAGTGATGAAAAATTTTTCTATGGTTCTTTACGAGGGTCCGTGTGTGTCGGACTAACGTTTGAAGGTCGATCCAAACCCTTATACCGATATACCATTGTAAAGAAGACGCAATTAAAAGACTTTTGACACCAATTTCATGAAATTTTGTGAAAATTTTTTCCATTTTTTGCCTTGGGGGACCAAGGGGTAAAATATTGAATTTTCACAAATTTCTTCAAATCAGCTGAATTTTAGTACTCGAAGGGTTTTCGGATATGGGGAACACGAATGAGAAAAACTTTTTGATTTTTGTATAGGAAAGGGCCGAATCAGCCAAAAAACTTTAAAAATTTGAATTTTCTATTGTTTCATCAATCGTGTCAATAATCAAATTCAATTGAATCAGGCAACGTTGCCTGATTCAATTGAATTATTTATTGAAATGATTTGTCAATTATAAAATTTAAATCGGTGGCGCTGCTCGGGAACCAATAGAATAAAAATTAATTTTTGAAAGAATCAAAGCGAAAAAGATACGCGAAAACTTTGTCGGATGCCATCAGTCAAGCTAAAAAGGCCAAGAAAGAATCTTTTCACAATGTATGCCTTCAAGCAAGCCCTGAAAATCCTGAAAGCTTTTTGGAAGCGCCGATCGGGGACGCCGCTCGGAAGCTTCGCTCAAAAGCCTCGCTTGGGGTTGACGGTCGAGAGCGTCGCTCGGGAGCGCTATAGGATCTCGGTAGTGATGCGTCGGACTCGAAATTTCGATAAAACTGAAACGAAGATAAAAAACTGAAGGGTCCCCCTTATGTTTTGAACAAAAATTTTGAATTTTTTAGAACACCATAATGGTCCCCCATTATGATTTTCACCAAAAATCACCAACATTTTTCATATTTTCACAAAAAATTTCAATTTTTAAATTCAAAATAGTCAATTTTTTCAAAAAATTCATCGCCAACACTCGTCATTTTCAGAACATTATCAGCTTTAAAATGGCAATTTCCTTTGGAATTTATATAAATGTCCCCTGGGCAGCAAAGTGTTTCCGGCAGTTTTTTTTTGGCACACTGAATCGATTCCCATTGTTATTTTTTGAGAAGGGATACTGACACACACCGTTTGGTGTCAAGGTAGCACCGGTACTACCTTGTCTCTCAGGTGCAAAAGTAGTACCAATATTCAAGGTTGTTTTAGAATTCCTTCCAAATTTCAAATTCGAAACTAGCTTAAGTCATTTGAAGAGGTTATTCTAACTGATATACGTTAATATATCATTTTTGCTATGACTTTTTTTGCAAACTATTAACGAAATTTATAATAAAGAACTATGTTTATACTACATTGACCCCATCCTGATAAAAGGTAGTACCGGTACTACCTTGTCACTCAATGGCACACACAGGTGTTTCTCATTATAGGGTTATAGTGGGCCAGATAAATTTCAAAATCATCCATTCCTATCATTAATCGTTTCCCCGTGTAAAAACCCCTCGTAATGACTTACTAATTTTGCATAGATTTCTCTCAATTTCGGATTGTACCCTAACAACATATTGATTTCTCCATTATACTCGCCTATCTTAAAATCTCTAAGCCAATCTTGATATAAATCAACGCTTTCATTTGGAGCTGTAAGATATGTCCTTTCATCATTTTGGATTTGCGTCAATTGGAACTAAAAATTTACAAAGTGTAGCAAAAAAACGCGAATTTTGCCAATTTTTGAGGTCATTTTTCGAAAAATTTTTTTTTCTAAAAACCATTTCTAGGGGTAAAAATAGCTGAAAAACACGAATCCGTAATTAAAAATTTTTTCTGTCTTGCATACTTGATCAAGAAGCGATTTTCTTTGTGGAATGACTATCTTCTCAGTGATTTTCTCTTCATCTTGAACCGTATCTTCAATTCCAAATGATTTGACTGTTTCCACAATTGTTTTCATCCATCCTAGACTGAAGCCACCAGAATCGGTTGAAGAAGTTCTTGGTTTGGGCTCATCCGTGGAAGTTGATCTCTTCTCTGCTTCAGCAGCAGCTATTTTTTCGAGTTCTTTTGGTGAATCTTTTTCAGCTTTTTCTTTCCCTTCATCAAAAGGATCTTCACCATCAGGAGTCGTAACGAATTTATGGAATAATTGTGCTTGTTGCTTAACTTGTTCAGCAGTAGCGTTGGCCAAAGCGGAAGCTTCATGAGAAACGGTGTCGGTTATTTCATTTAGGTCTTTTTTGACGAGTTCCAAGGTGTTTAAAGTCTAAAATTTTTTGTACAGGGTGCCCAAAAAATGGCACTTTTGCGATTTTTTCAAATTTTTTCGAGTTTTTTAATTTTTACAAAAATAACCCTATAGAGGGGAATCGATGGCAATCATTTCCGGACTCTGAAAACGCTCCCCGACCCTGAATCAGGAAAAAAATGTGTTTATTGAGTCGAAAATAGGCCAAAACATTTATAATTTTTTTTGGTCTTAAAGGGGTTTGGGAGAGGGCCTCGGGTTCTAACGCGTGTACGGCACTGATCCTATGTATACATGTGATTAAGGATCAAGATGTTTTCCAATTTTGAAAATTATCTCAAAAACTTTTTCAATTGTTCACTAAAAATGAAAAATTTTCAATAAAACATTCAAAAAAATTTACACAAAAAATATAATTTTTGTCCGAAAAAATCTGACTCCTCTGGGATTTTTTTGGAGGAATCGATTGCGCGCATTCACGAGCCGTAAAAATGATTCCCTAACTCTGATTCAAGGAAAGGGTGGGTGTATTGAAGCGAAAATTAATCAAATTTCGAATTTTTGCTAAATAACCTGCTTTTTATTTTAAAATTTACTTTTTCTTTCGCAGTTTGGACTAGAGAAGCTCCCCATGATGTACCCGTTGAAATCCAGTCGAATGGATTTGGTCCAGCAGAATTTTTGTCAGACTTTTCTTCAATTTTCTTATCTTCTGGAGGTGTTGGTGTTTCGGCCTTCGGAGCCTCAGTTTGTGACTCATTTTGTGGGTCGCTCATTGGGCTAAAGAATAATGGTTAAAGTAAAAACATAAAGAAAAATTTTAGAAACGCGCAATAAACCACCTTAATAATTTTTTAACAAAACTAAACACCGAATTCCACATGGCCAGGCTGATAGAAAATGCGCCCAACATTTTTTAACGGACTAAAAGTGAACAGTTTTCCTGCTAAACTAAAAGTGGACAAAAGTTTTATGCTAGTTTAAAAGTGGACAGCCAGCCGACCAGCCTGACCAAAACAATAGCCCTTATTAATTATCCATTATCCTAAGTATGGATTACCAAAAAAATTTGAAAACAAGATTTTTGGAGACACTAGTCTTTTCATTTTCGGCGATTTTATCTCCCTTTCCATAAAAAGATCCTTATCAGCTAACAAAAATTTCATGTCAATTACAAAATAAAGCCTATTGTCCAAACATGCCGACTAAATGAGCACATGACAGAGAAACCTATTAAAAGAGAAAATCGATTTTTCATTAAAAAAATAAATTATATTTTTCAATGCTTCATTCGGTGTGTGATCATGCTATAAAATATGCACGGAAATCAGCTGATAGAGGGTGTTGGAAACGCTTGCATCGGGGCCAGCACCTGGCACGACGACATAAGAGGAAGGAAAAGATAGCGGTGAAGCGCAAACAACGACTTGACAGCGCCGCAGATGTGCACTAATTTGGTGTTTTGCTTCATTTTTTTGGCGATTTATGTCAATACAAATTTTCGTTTTATTATTACAGCTAATATAAAACTATTCGAAGGAATTGAAATTATTATGACTAGAAACGGCTGGCCATAATGTGAGAAAAAAAGTTAAAACACTTCAAGGGCAATATAAATCGGCCAGAAATTTGTTCTAGGGAGTTTCGCGGTCGAAAAATACGATTCAAGGCGATTTGATCGATCTAAAGAGGGCAAGATAGGGCTACTTTTGAGTGTTATGGACGTAGAAAAATCGCTCCCCACCCCCCCCCCAATTTGAGGCAAAAACGTCGGAATTAATACCGATTAGGTATCCCATTGAACGTGAAATTTTTTCGACAAAATTTTTTCACTTGGAATTGACCCCTCTAGGGGTAATTTTATATAGGGGATCCGAATTTCACATTTCCGAGACCTGAAAATCTTTCCCCGAATCAAGAAAAGGCTATTATATGACGTATGGTATCTGATTCTTATCCACTTTTGGACATACTTTCCCCCACCGTGACCCTCTTTAACAAAAGATCGGCTTGTAGCTAATGTTTCCTGGTAAGAATAACAATCCCATCTACAGATCGCGATCTGTCTTAACTACAGATAAATTTTTTGGCACTAGGCGTTTGGTTACGGTTACCATTTATAAATTCAAAATTACCGTTACCATTTTTGAAATTTCAAAAATATGAAAATGTAGGATATAAAAACTAAATAGTTGTGTGTCGAAAGTAGAACTTTTGTCAACCAGTGGAAATTTGAATAATTTTGAATTTATAATCGGTAACCGTAACCAAACGCCTAGTGCCAATTTTTGGCACTATAACTTTTGTCCGCTAACTTTTGTGGCACTAGGTATATAAAAAATACTGTTTATCTTATAATGGCAAACAATCATTTTCGCCCCATAAAACACTGTTTTCATACAAATAAAGCGTTTTTAAGTGACATTGCGATTGTTTTCATAGGCACTAGCACAATTAGAAACGGAAAAAGTTACAACAGCGGAAAATTAGAAACGCTTTTTAAATTCAAAAGTACAATATACGATAAAGTGATTTTCAACAAATAACTCAAAGTTGAGTTTCTTCATTAATCAAAGCTACTTCAATTTTTTGAATAACACGTGCTTGAGCATCTGTTGGAAGTGCTTCTAATCGCTTATTCCAGAATTCGACATATTGACGATTGACGCTGGGTTGAACAGAAGAGATCACAGGAGTTACCGAATGACTTTGATTAAATTCGGGGAAAACCATCTGTGGTTCCATGTCCTAGGCTGCGACTTGAGTTCGAATATGTTAGTTCATGCACTGGAAAGAAACCAAAGAGATAAAGATCATAGGGTGCAATATCAAATTTGTGATGCTACGATTTATAAGCATGACAAGAATAAATTTGATGTGGTTTTTAGCAGAGATTGTGTTCAGCATATTTCGGATCTGAAGAAGCTGTTTCATATTATTTATGTCACGGCTGACCAAACTGTGCAAAAAGTTGCGACAAGTGAAAAAAAAGTGTTAAAACGTGCTGGATTTAGTTTAAAAACACTTTTTAAAGTTATTTATGCAATTTTAAAACAAGAAACATTCTTTTTAAATACAACAAATTTTGGAAAAATTAATTTTTATCACAAAAATAATCACGCAAAAATAAATTGCTTCAGATGGGAGTCGAACCTGAGCCTTCTGCATAGGAAGCGAGAGCAAAACCAATGAGATCAGCAGGCTATTTATAGAAAAGTTTTTTAAAATAAATAAAGGTAGTTTAAAATACGACATTTACCGTTTTAAAAATCA
>OZJO01011702.1:0-12678 GCA_900406225.1 Acrobeloides nanus | reverse complement strand
AACGATAGATTTGCCGAACTTTTTCAAAATTATTGAAATTTTAACAAAAATAATCATTCAAAATCAAGGAATACATGGTGATTTAAAGTTTTCGCAGAATTTTTATTTCAACGATTTAAAACTTCTAAAACAAAAATATTATTTTAATAAAATTGGGGGGGGGGGATAATTTTATGTCAAGAATCGATTGCGCACATATTCGAAGCAATAAAAAATCCAATTCACCCATCCCTTTCCCTGAATCAGCTTCAGGTGAAGAAAAATTTCGTAGCTTGACAATGCGCTCACTACATTTCTCGCATTAAATTACTCCCGGAATATGAGAAAATATTCCAAAAAGCTCCCTTGGCTCTGAATTAAGAAAGGGGTGGGTGTATTGCGTTGAAAATTGCCTGGATCAGGATCGAGTAATTTTTTCATGTATTGAAAATGCGCATAGTCGATTCTTCACATAATAAATTAGCAGAATTGGAGCCATTTTCAAATTCGCATATTTTTAGGGAGTAACCCCCTGATTTTTTTTCAAAAATTTATGTTAAAAATAATATCGCCATCGTGTTTTCCATGTCTAAAGACCCCCGAGTACAAAAAATCAAGCCGATTTGGAGAACTTTTTGAAAATTCGATTTTTTCCCTTGGTACCCAAGCGTTAAAAAATGAAAAAAATTCTTATCTCCGATTTCTTTTTTTTGTTTCCTGCACATCTATCCCCTACCTACTACTTATTAAAAAAGACCGTGTGTCAATCCATTTACCGTTCCTGAGACCTCGCGGTGACGGTTTCCTGAGATCTTGCGGTGTACATACGGATAGAGACTTCAGTTTTTTATATTTATGATTTTGTCACGGCAGTCCAAAATGTAAAAAATGGGTATTGGGTGAAATTTTAAAAACGAGTAATGCTATTAGATTCAGCTCAACGAGATGAGTAAAAATAGTACCATATTGTACACAGAGGCGACAGAATCTGGTTAGTGTGACAAATTTGCAGTTTATATATCGAGAGTTCGAATCCCGGTCCGAAATTAAAGTTATCCTAATTTCATGAAAATTTTTCCCTATTTTGACCTCTTTTCAATCATTTTTTAGCCATTGAATAATTGTTGGAGCTGTATGTATAGTAAGGTAGGTTTTATAAAAAGTTAAAATCACCATTAATATATAGCTCCAACGAGTGTTTAATGGCCAAAAAATGATTTTAAAATATTTTAGAGGTCAAAATAGAAATATTCAAAAATTTTCATGAAATTGGAGCTGGGCAACTTTAATTTCTGGCTGATTTCGAATTCTCGATCTATAAACTGCAAATTTGTCACACTAACCACTCGGCTATGAGATTCTGTCACTTCTATGTATAATATGGTACTAGTTTTACTTGTTAAGCTGAATCTAATAGTATTACTTGTTTTTAAGATTTCGCCCAATACCAATTCTTCCATTTTGGACCATCGTGTTATGTAAAGTTGAGAGATTAACTCTAAAATTTGGGTTATAAAAGAATCATTCAAAAAGCCCCATTTGAAAAAGAGAAAATTCTAAAACGAAAATTTGTTTCGTATCGCATAGCTTTGGCATAAGTCGGTCGTCGGGAGTCGCGTGTGGCTTGCTTTGATGATTGCTATCGGCCGCAAAACCTGGCGGGTAGCATGTTATTGTTTTCTCACGATATTCAATTTTTGTAAATTTTTGCTTTTATAATCATTTATTACCTTTTGATCAAATAGATCTTTTTTGTACATATTTATACAAGTTTACATGGGTACATTTGACTTTTTATCCATAAGACAGGCGACTCGCTTGACCTAATTTCTATAATCCGAGTTTTGATTTGCTATCTTGTTTTTTATCCATTATGTTCTCCATGAATTGTGAAAAATTTCATAATTTTAGCTAGTTTAGATGAACTCCACATTGGAGTCTGCCGATGATGCGGGTAAATTTTTCACTAATCAGGCCACAGCAAGGATATTAGAAAATGTGGGCTTTACATGTGCCAATAATTCTTGCGTTAACATTCTTTCGGATTTGATGAAAAAATATTTTGATTTATTATGTCGAGATGCTAAAAGTGTTGCCGAACATGGTAGGTTCTCGTAAAAAGAGTACAAAAAATTATGCAACTATATTTAGCGTCAAGATCACAGCTTAATATAAGTGATGTTAATCAAGCTTTCAGAAATCGACATATTAAATTGCAAGAATTACATGACTACCTCAAACAAGTTCAAAGTTTTCCTCCTCAAAAGCCGGTACTATTTTTTAGAACCATATACAGGGCGGGCGGAAATAACTGGTGATTTTGAAAGTAGCGGAAATACCCATGAAAATTATGGAAAAAATTTTCGTTGGCAATGTTTTCGAGGACAATTTTATGCTAAGAATTGATTGCGCGCATTTTTGAAGCATGAAAAATCGTTTTAATCCTGATTCAGGCGACTTTCGCTTCAATAACTATAATATTTTTATGTTTAATTCAGGGTATTTTGGATACTTTTCTAAAAATCATCTTCCAGGGGTAACTTTAGGCGAGGAATCGATTGCGCGCATTTTCGCAGTTTTTTGGAAATAGTTATTAAAGAGAAAATCGCTTAAAGCAAGGTCAGATAGATTTTTTCATGCTTTGAAAATGCACGCAATCGATTCTTCGCATAAAATTACCCCCGAAAACTTTGCCACTGAAAAAATTTTCTATAATTTTCATAGGTATTTCTACTAATTTCAAAATCACCAGTTATGACCGATCGCTGTTCAAAAACCCTCCCTTGTAAATTCAATTTCTCTGTAAATAAAAAATTGCAAAAATTTTGTTTTTATGGAACACCCTGTGAAAAAATGTTGAGGGGTTGAGCTTTTAAATTGAATTTGAATTCTGCAACTCCAATTGGTTATGTTACTCGTTACAAATTAAAATTGTTGACGAAACTTTTCCGCGCTGCAGAATTTTTTTAAATAATCGCTTATCAAAAATTTTAATTTCTTTTCTGAATTTAGGTGCCTTTATTCCCTTTATCAAAATCAGAACATGACATAAGAGGACCCATATCAAAACGTGAACTTGTTCAAAGATTAGAAGATGATTTTCCTGTCTTTCTACCAGCTATTCATAGAGAATGGATTGAAGAAGAGCAACCAAGGCCAAAACCAACAGCCAGTACTTCGAAAGCCAGTGAACCGCAACCTTCTAGTATACAAAACCTTTTTTTAAATTTCTAGCTAATGCTTTTAGCTTCCCAACAACAAATCGACATTATAATCGAAGATACCTCGATAAGAGAATCTAGTCAAGGACTAAAAGCGTCTTTCAGGAAAGGAAGTCGTGTTCGACCCACCACTTTTCCAACTTTTCTTGGGAAAACAGTCAAGGAACTAGGATTCCATATAAGGCCACAACAACCTCCAAAAAACGTTTCACCTCCTCCAGTGGTTGAAGAAAAAGAAATCCCAGTTGAAAATATTCCGAAAATTGAAATTCCAGTTGAAAAGTTTGAGAAGAATGATGTAATAGTAAGGATTTTTTAATAATTTAAATTTGGAAGTATGAAGAGGCTGAGCATGCCTGGTAGAAAGGAGGAGGAAGGACTTCCTCCTTTATAGCATTTTATGCAAAGCCAAAAATTGCTAATATTGGGTTGTTATGGAAGAAACGAGCTTTTCAAAATTGCATCTAGAAGAAAGTCTCGTATTTTCATTAAAAAATCAATCTTCATGAGTAAATTTATGCGTGGAATCGATTATTCGCATTTTTGAAGTATGAAAATTTTTGCCTGACCTTGATTCAGGCAATTTTCGTTTTAATACATCGCATTCTTCCATGATTCAGGGCCATGGAAGCTATTTTGGATTTTCGTTTTAAAAATCACTTTCTTAGGGTAATTTTATGCGAGGAATCGATTGAGCACATTCCTGAAGCGTGAAACCGCTTTCCTAACTATGATTAATGAGATTTTCGCTTCAATACACTCATATCCTCCCTGAATCAAGACCAGGGAAGCGTTTTCAGGCTTCAGAAATGCGCGCCATCGATTCCTCGATAGAAACCCCTATAGGGGTGGTTTTATAAAGATTTAATGGAACCTGCAAAAGCTCGTTTCTTTCGTAACGACCCAATACAATTACTCCACTATACTTTTTCTTTTAGATTGACATCAAGCCCCTCACTCAAGACTATGTGCTAACAGAGAAACAACCTAAAGAGCACAAAAAGGAAAAGTCTAAAAAGAAAAAGAAAGATAAGGACAAAGATCGTGAACGAGAGCGTGGAAAGAAGAATGAACGGAATGGACAACGAGCGAGTCAAGAAGCTAAGGTTTCAAGTACAACGGGTCCTAGATATGCAGCTGCTGATGCTACGACGATTTCTAGCACTGTTCTTGATTCAGGGATGCCAGATTTGAGATCAAATGCGCCTGGAACTTCAGAAAAAACTCGTAAGAATTTTTAACACGAAGAAAAATTCCCCTCGTAGAAGATTTTAACAATTTTTTAACACAGACTTATATTATATTGATATTTTATACATCAATAATTTAGAACCAGTACTTCCATGGGTAGCTGACATTAGTACCGATCTTGCACCCAACTCCATGCCTGACCAAGCACCGTTTTTATTACGTAATACTTTATACTCTTTTGAGAATATATTTTTTTAACAGAAAATTTTAAAGCGGAAAGCAATGAAGACTCTAATACACAGCCATTTGTGCAAGGTGTACCGCTTTCTACAAACGAGTCGTTACCCACGTCTTTCCCACCGGGTTTAACTATGGAAAATGATGGCGCTGTACAGGATGAGTTTCAAAACTCGATAGAAACATCAAATTCTCAAGTCGAAGAGTCTTTGCCATCTATACCAACAAATGAATCCGTCAAATTGCCGCAAATTTCATTAGATATGCTTCAAATAAAAGTGAGAATTCTTAACAGACTATAATAAAATTTTCATGATTGCGTAGTAAAAAAATTTATGTTTGACTTTTTTACACCAATATTTTAGTCAACTACCACCTCTCAAAAATCCCCAATTAAAGAAAAGAAGAAAAAGAAGGAAAGACGAAGTCATGAAGAAAAAGAGCAAAGAAGAAAAGAAAAGAAACGGAAACGTTTAGAAGAATCCTTTACCCCCACTCTACCAACAATTGCACTAACTGAAACCTATCAAAAACATAACAATGAACCACCAAAATCCATTATCGAGCCAATTCAAATTGTGAAATCTAAAATTGTTGAAGAACCATTAAAAACACCCCCAGTTGTTGTCGAACTGGAAAAATTTGAGGTTAGATATTCACAATAGCTACAGTAGCGGAAATGGAACTTGCACCACCTGTAAATAGGTACATTCTGAGAGATTGTTCGATTTCAGCGCCCAAAAAAGCCTTTTAGACGCGGATTTTTTCAATATAGGGTATTCATCTATAGAGATTCTAATGATGTAGCTAATTTTATGTCAAGTTTTCAGGTTCTCGTTGTAATACACAAACTATTTGAACACCACAACGCAGTATTGGGAATTTCCGTAGAGTTGACTTAAAATCTTGTGATTTGAGATTTTTTTTCTTAAAATTTTTTAAATAATAATCTACGTACTACGAGGAATCAGGATCTATATTTGATTACTAAAATAGACCACCGGAAGGTGTCGAAAATCGAGTTACAAAAACCACAAAAAGTCGATTTTTTGACATTTTTCACAAAAAACGACCTTTTCCTGCTTTTTGTAACTCGATTTTCGACACCTTCCGGTGGTCTATTTTGGTAACCCAATATAGATCCTGATTCCTCATGGTACGTAGATTATTATTAAAAAATTTCAAGAAAAAAAACTCAAACAAGATTTTAATTAACTCTACGGAAGGTCCCAATACTGCGTTGTGGTGTTCAAATAGTTTGTGCATTACAACGAGGACCTGAAAACTTGACATAAAATTAGATACACCATTAGAATCTCTATAGATGAATACCCTATATTGAAAAAATCTGCGTCTAAAAAGCTATATTGGACGTTGAAATCGAACAATCTCTCAGAATGTACCTATTTGACAGGTGTTGCAAGTTTCCACAGGGGTTCACAATCAATTGGGTATTATGTATACATACACAGACAATGATGCGATTAACGGAAGCACTGGGCTCTGAATTCTGTGAGCGATAAATTCCGTGCTGAGTCTATTTATTTTTATGTTTCGAGATATAATCATAAAGGTGATATCACAATAATGATATTATTTGGATCTCCAAAATTTAAAAAGACAATTAGATTTATTCCATAATTTTAGCATCCCCTAGTCCCACAGCACATCGAATCTATCGAGAAGAAAAAAGAGAAGAAGAAAAAGAAGGAAAAAACCGAAGAAGAACGCAAAAAGAAAAAGGAAGAACGGAAGCGTAAGCATCACAAGGATGATGATATGAATTCACATTTACATAAAAAGAAAAAGAGAAAACATGATCATGACGGTAAAAATTAATATATATCTTATTTAATTTTTGTATTTTTAGAGCCACACATTGATGAAACACTCAAGGTTCCTATTTTAAAAATAAAATTCAAACCCCTCGGGCCTTCACCATCAACAAGTCTTGTCAATACCCCGCAACAATCACCCGTAAGAAAATCAGCTGAACAAGTTGTAGCTCCTTTAAAAATTCCTAGAACACAACCAGTGCCTTCAAGTGAGCAAGTGTATGTTGTTTTGTGCTTCTTTTCTATCCGATTTCATATATTTATCGTTTTCTTTTATTTTAGTCAAACTCAATCTGAAGTTGCCCAACAAAAAGTGCCAAAATTGGAAGTGAAATCAGAAATCCCTGAGAGACCTGCTTCAGAAACTAAGAAATGGTCATTTTTCGGATGCAAAACTCCCGATGTGCCAAAGCCTGAGATAAAAGTGCCAACATTAAAACGAAAATCATCTGAGGAAAAAATTGAAACCCCAAGAGAAACCATTACTCCTACCAATAATATATCTATCAACAATGAAACTATTATACCTCCTAAACTTACAAGGTATAGAGAATTTTGGTTACATCGAGATTTATTTGCGTGATTGTGTATATATTAGTTATATCGGGTCGTGTATTGTATTTTTTTTATTCCTATTCTTTTCTGGTCTCTAATAAAATTTTAAAGTATGAAGTGGCTGAGGTTGAGTATAGTTTTGAGTTACAATAAATCGTTTCAATGCACAGACAAGGCGTAGCTAGGGCTAATCCACAAAGGGGGCTAAACGTGAAAATTTTTCTCAAAACTTGTATTTTCCCTTTAATTCTCGGACGACAGGGGGCCATGCCCTCTATGCATAGACATAATATGTTATATGAAACCTTTTTCAATACATAGACATAATATACTACGTAGGATAATGTCATTCCAGCTTATTCGAATTTCGAAGAAAGTATTATCAATGCTTCCCAGACAAATTGGAGGATGGGGTCAGTTAAGGGCGTAGTTTTCAAAATATGCAAGTCAATTTTCCGAAAAAAACTAAATTTTTCGCGCAAAAGATTCCTCAGAAAATATGGTATGGGGGACACCTATATTTCGAAGGCCAACAGTTTTTAGTTTTTTTTCGGAAATTAGCCCAAGGGGTGAGATCAACATTTTTTCGACAAAAAGATAAGTCCAAACTTGTATAAGGGCTATCCGAATACGTATGTTTCATTTTTAAAGACTATAAAATGTAGATTTTGAAAAGCCAGCTACGCCCTTGGAGGCAGTGGGTAGACAAGGACGTAGCTGTAGGACCTGTGCCCCCCCCCCCTCCATTTCGGCCGAAGACCGGAAAAACCCTAAGGGTCTCCCTTATGTTTTGAAATTTTGAAAGATTTTTGAAAAAATGTCATTTTTTATAAAAAAAAGTTTCACTATTTTTTTAATATAAAATATCAATTTTTTATTTTGGCAAAAAACTCCCCCCATACCTGGTGGTGCCCCCTTCATATTTGAGGGCTTTGCGCACCTCCGGAAACTGGAATGCACAAAAATGCATGAAAAATCACTTCAAACTTCTGGAATTTAATTGCTCTAAAAATCCCACTTCCGACAATTTTTCGGAAGAAAATTTTGACTTCCAAAATTGACTAAAACAAAAATGCCCCCTCAATACCTGGTGGTGATTCATATAAGATTTAGGCGCACTAGTGGAATTAATAAATTCCATTTCCGATTAATCATACTAACAAATTTGTGACAAACAATGAAACTAAATTTCCTAGAAAGTTTCAACTTGTTTACTAAATTTTTCCTTTCCTTGTTCCATCTCTTTCTGTCTGATGACTTGTAGGAAAGCTTTTATTATATAATTGACAAAACCGTGCCGTGTATGCTCGTTGATGTTCAAAATAGTGTTATTTATGTATGTCTTCCGATTTGCTTCTATTAGAACGTACACAAAGGCGATTGCATTGAATCAGCCATCTATCGGCACTAATGTTAAATTGCTGCTATAGGTCTTTGTTGAAAATTCTAGGACTAAATTTTGCACGAACTAAATAATTTTTTTCTTGAATAATTTTTCTAAACATCAATAAGGGGTTGGTTGACGTTTCGAAACTTGACATTTCGAAACGATTTTATGATTTTAAAAAATCATAAAAGTTGACATTTCGAAAATTGACCAACGTTTTTGGGACCCAAGTTCGACTCCCGGAGTCGAAATTTTTTGCACGTAAGTTTTCGAAACGTCAACCACACCAATAACGATCTGTTTGGGAACAATTAATCGGACATTAAAAAATCTCAAAATTATCAATTTTCTTCTTGTTATCGCAAAAAAAGAAAATATTTTGTAAAATACTTTCGAATAACATTTTTGCAGCCCATTATCCTATTTTATAGCATATGAGATCATCATGTATTCGCGAACCTACTCAATGAGTCATTTCTCATAATGTGAGCTTTTTTATACAAGTTTTCTAGCCCATATTGAGTATAAAAAATAAGATTCCTTGAAGCATTATTTTATTGATTTTTTTGTTTTTTTTATTCTTAACATTAATCTGGTTAAATGAAATTGGGAGTGAGGTAAAAGTTCATTTTTGCAATTAGCTTTCTTTTACTTTTTCTTTCCAGCACACTGTCGCTCATCAATTTCTTCATTCTAAAGTTCATTTGTTTCATTCATTTTTAATTTCAAAATCGCCCTTATCAATTTTTTTAGTGATTCCAAAAAGAAAGAGAAAACGAATTCATTACCAAAAAATAATTTGCCCGAAATGAACAAAGTTGAAAGACCATCAGCTGTTGGACTACCACCGTCGGCTTCACTTAAAGTGGCTAGTAAAAGTAAAGGTCAATAAGAAATGTTTTTATACAAATTTTTAGATGGAAAACCTCGGACTGAGAAAATTTCGACACATATAAAGAAGAAAAATGCCAAATTTATTAAACAGGATTCAGCTGACAAAGGAATAAGTACCGATAAGCCTAAAAAGGAAAAGAAAAAACTTCCAAAGGTATACTCTTTGTGTATTAATGTTAACTAGTTATGACTTTATTAGACGGATATGAATTTCCTATTTTCTGATACTATCAAGCCTAAAAAACCACTAGCTCCTCCACATGCTGAACCAGGTGAGGAAGAAGATGACAAAGTTTGGATATGCCCCGTGTGTTCCGTTGCCTATGTTGAAGGAGCTGACATGGTTGCATGTGACGGCTGCGATAATTGGTTTCATTGGTATAACTTTACTTTGCTTATATTTTTAATTTGTTGTCTTTTAGGATTTGTGTTGGATTGATATCTGCTCCACCCGAAAATGAGCCTTGGTATTGTCCTACATGTGTTCGAAAGCGTAAGAAAGAACAAGAAAAGAAAGAAAAAGGCGGTTCAGGATTTGTTGTGAAACTCGGTAGTAAAGAGAAAAAGAAGAAAATTTAATTTCAGTGTGAAATTTTTGGATAGTTATAGTCGACTAGATAGTGATTTGTGCCAACAAGCTCAATTTTGGCTCTTGATAATTGATCATCATCAATTTTGAAGAAACTGAACTCTATTTCCTGAACTTTGAAAAATTTTTATTGCAGTTGCAATAAAAAGTTGCCTAAATTTCAATAAACGTCATTAAAATCGTGTTTATTGACACGATTAGCTCAACTCGCAAATCATGAATTCAGGAAACAGAGTTTAGTAAAAAGTGTAAGTAAAACAGCCAGTTGATATCTAAAATTCATTTATTTATAAATTTATAGTACCGGGGCCGAGCGCTAACACGCTCAACGTTTCTCCGAGCGGCACTCCCTAGCGATTTTACTCTAAAGTAAAATAATCAAGAGATAAAAAGTGAAAAATTTGTTTGTCTCCGATTTTGTGTCAATCGTATTCTCTCATCATCCCTTACAACTTTCTAGCGTTCCAGGTTTAAATCAAGTGTTTTCGAGATCGTCTGCACANGATTTTGTGTCAATCGTATTCTCTCATCATCCCTTACAACTTTCTAGCGTTCCAGGTTTAAATCAAGTGTTTTCGAGATCGTCTGCACAATCAAACATTACACGTTTAATGTAGTAGGATAAATTCGATTCTTAGTGTATAATTTAATGCGATCTCGTTGTATCATTCAAAAAAGCTCATAAAAACTATACAGAGTGGGCTTAAAATTCCCGATTACATTGAAATTTTAAAATTACACAAATTTCGAAAAATCATGGACTAAAATTATAATTATTTTTGCGCTTTTTTAAACATTCAATATAAGTATATCATGAGGCTTTAACACTTTTTTGTAGCAAAAATGGCAGAATTTCGTTCAGCAATTGTGCGAAGGTTATGAAAAATGGATATGGAGAAGTTGATTTCATCACGCCGAAGATTAGAACAGGCTCCGCTTCCAGAACACTCCAGACTGATGAATCCAGCGCATTCAACTCAGGCATATGAGCTGGCCACTCCTTCAGTGTGATGAAATACACCTCTCCATATCCATTTTCATAACCTTCCCGCACAATTGTTGGACGAAATTCTGCCATTTTTGCTACAAAAAAATGTTAAAGCCTCATGAAATACTTATATTGCATATTTAGAAAAGCGTCAAAATAATTTATTATAATTCCAGTTCAATGATGTTTTCGAAATTTGTGTAATTATAAAATTTCAAAATGATCGAGAACTTTAAGCCCACCCTGTATATACAATTTTAAATTTCAAAACTTTATGCCAATGTATCATGCAATATATCAATTCGTTTTTACTATGGCAGTCGACTCTCGCTAATCCTCCATGGATATCGAACCAAAGGTGGCAGCTACACTAGAGTGGCGTCTTAGGCTGCGCGGTAAATGTCGTGACTTGTCACAACTGGGTCACGACTAGTTCACAACTAGGTCACGACTATAACAAATGTGAAAAGTACACAAAAATAAGTCTAAAACAACATAATAATATTTATTTTTCAATTTTTGTAATGTTCAAGTTTTTTGTGCAATACTCCGACCATTAAAATCAAATCGCGACTAGGTCACAACTAAGTCGCGACATTTAACGTCGCGACTTGTATCGATTTACATGTAAGTCGCGATATTTAACGCCGCATTTAACGTCGTGACTAGCTGGTCACGACATTTACCGCGCAGCCTTAGTGGTTCGAGTTGTGTATTAACCAAATTTCCGAAAATATTTCCAAATGTTTTCGTTTCAATAAACACAACTTTTTAAAATTCAATTGTCTGATTATCAATAAAATCCGTTTATTGACACGAAAAAATTTAAATCAACTTAGTCCATTTTTTTCAAAAACAACCAAAAATTTTTTTTCGTATCAAAAATATTTTTTCACCCAAAACGATCAAATTTTCCCATTTTTTCACCAAAACCTTTTTAAAAAACTTTTTGGTAAAAAAAATGGGAAATATTGATCGTTTTACGTGAAAAAATATTTTTGGTCGTTTTTGAAAAAAAATGGACTAAGTTGATTTAAATTTTTCGTGTCAATAAACGGATTTTATTGATAATCAGGCAATTGAATTTTAAAAAGTTGTGTTTATTGAAACGAAAACATTTGGAAATATTTCAAATTTCCACCGTGCAACCCTAAAAACGACTCGTTGTAAGCTCATTTGAATTGGTTTGTATATTGACACGAAAACATGATTTTTTTTAAAACGTGTCCAAATGGGTCGAGCGATGGCTCAAAAAATTCCTTAGTGCATGTTGAGTAACTTTAATTTTCACCACTTTTTATGAAAACCTTTATGTTTCGAAGAAACATCTTATAAACTTTTTGATATATTGAGTGATGGCCGCTCAAAAAATGCTTCTAATTTTGTCATTTTTGTGCCATTTTCGATGAAATTTTTTTCAGCATTAGAGAACTGATCATGGGGAATCCGAATATGAGGTTCTTTTTGCCTGAAAATCAATTTTTCATATCGAAAATGAGCTTTTTTTTATTGAAAAACAGCATCATTTTTTAGCAATATATTCGTTCAAACTCAGTTTTTTTTCTCAAAGACAGAGTGATAAATTGTCGGAAAAATCATTTTTATATTTTTTTCTAGGCGAGGAATCGATTGCAAACATTTTTAAGCATGAAAATGCATTTTTGACCCTGATTCAGGGACAATTTATCATATTATATATTTTTTTAAATGGTGCTGTTTTTCAACAAAAAACTCATCTTCGATATGAAAAATTGATTTTCGGACAAAAAGAACCTCATGTAGGATTATTTTTTAAGAAAATG